>UFQX01000128.1:538850-596032 GCA_900497675.1 Arapaima gigas | reverse complement strand
TGGAATCCCCCCCCCCCCCCCCCCCCCCCCACCCACGCATATCCCAGCCCCCTTATCTTTCAGCTGTTGTTCTGCGTGCTCATTTATCCTGGTCCTGTATCTCAGCTTGGCCCTGTGCAACTGACACAGTTGCCCCTTTCAGCTGTCAGCTTTGCCATTTTTCACATTTCCCAGCTTCTGTGGAACTCCGCCTGTTGCCAGTCTCCCTGCTGAATAGGGAATATACTTGTGGGAATTCAGGGTGTCTGTCTTGCCCTCTTCGTGCCTCTTGCTGTGGTTGTTTCAACTTGTCAAGAACAGGCAGGACAGGAAGGGCTGTACTCCCGAGCAGTTTAGGCCAGGTACACTCCCTCTGAGTTTCTTTCTTTCTCTCTCTCTCAGTCTAGTTAAGATAACTAGACCATCTGCATACTCTCCTGGTATTCTGCTCTACATTCTCAGACCCTAAAAAACCAGCACACTGCAGGAGAGTACCAAAAAAACACTTACTGGAGTATGTGTAGTGTTAGAGCTACTTCCTTGCATTTGTAGGGTCCAGGTTCAAACCCCTCTGCCTGCTGCAGTACTCCTGGGGAAAAATACATATCCTGAATTGCCCTATCTAGCTGTATAAATGGGTAAATCACTGTAAGAAGCCTAAGGTTGCAAGTCGCTTCTGAGAAAAGTGGAAAAAATGAAAAACGTGAATCACTGTGATGCAGAGAGACTGCTGAGAGTGTTTCCTCATTCAGCAATGCAATGATTTCCTGCAGCTGAGTGACAGATGAATCAGTTACAGTTTGGTACAGTTTGTGTAAACCTGTTCATTAAAATGCGTTACCTCCGGTTAAGAAAAAAAATGGAAAAGGAAGCTGTACAAGTCCTCTGTGTTCTGTCAGGTAGTTGATTTAACTGAGCCTTTTCTACAGAACCCTGTAAGTGTTTGTTTGCTTTACTCTTTCTTGTTCCCCAGCTGACTCATCCTGTTCATCTTATTGGACAGTAAAACAGTTATTATGTTATATACAGTTATATACAGTTTTAATGTGTGTCTCTTTGCTGCAGATCACATAAATTCCTAATGTGGTGGCCATTAAAGATGAGTTTGTTGCTGACTCATCTCCTTACAGTGATGCTGACAGGCGATGTTCAGTTTGTGCAGAGGTTGTTCATCGTGTTGCTCAGGCCTACAGGTTCCCTCACACGTGCCTGCAGATAGAACGACCAGTTGTGTGAGCTCCATCCTTTTGCAGGACTGCATGTTAGTTTGAATGTGTTGCAGAGTTTTGTTCTGCTGTATTTTGGGCTGCTGATTTATTTACCAGGGAGCTCTGCAAAGCACAAAGGGGAGCTCATTATGCAAAGTGGTTTCTGAGCATTTCATTTGAGAGGTGCTCTCTGGGGGAAGGAATGGCGATTGTGGTTTCCATGGAATTCATCGCCTAAGGAACTCCTGAGTTCACACTGTGAGATTGCTGCTCCCAAGGCTTTTATTCTGTGAATCTTGCAACTATAAAACTGTTGCAGCTGTTTTAGAATGGGCTTTTAGGTGTGCTGTCACCTAGCAGAGATGTTAGAACCTGATGTATGGTATACTGAAGGGGAGACAAAATAAATCCTTATTCTCAGCTCATACACTAGCCTTGAAATCAGATGTCCCAAAATTGGCTCTGCCACTTGTTTCACTAGGGGACCGGATTAGTGGAGAGCTAGAAATGTGCAGGTAGCCCATACCTGGATGGCAATTCTCAGTGGCTGCAGGGGAAGGTAAAGATCATTTTGGGATGAAAAAGTACACACTGTATTTTCATCTGGCATGGAGTAGATGTGTAGCTTCTAGTTTTTCACTCATTTGCTTCACAGATTTATGACTGCATCTATGTAGTTGTATTTGTAAACCTTCTTTGAATGTGAGAAGATTCTTAAGACAGACCCATTGACTCCAAACGTGTGCCACAGTGGAAGAGCTATTGGCTCCCAAAAGAAGCTTTCTGCTCATCTGTTCTGTTCTGTGAGTGTCCTTCATGTAGTCTGTGATTCTCTACATAATTGGTGTGTCCCATGGCATATTGTTGCTCGTCCATAACCGAGGGGCTTTCGGGAGTTAATGAAGCAGACACTCACACTGAATCTCCTTTAGCTACACTCCATAGAGGCTTTGTTTGATATTGGACTGTTTTGAATTGGGAGCCAGGTAAATGAATCCCAGTGGTTTCTGTAAGGGTGGATCACCACCTTTTACAGTGCAGAGCAGGCTAATTTCTGACACTTCAGTCCAAAGTGACTTAAAGTGTATTGCCTGATGCTCAGATATGTAATCCACATCAAATCATCATATCAGATGAATTAGCTGATGGTAGAATATAATTCTCAGTTAGGGCAGCACAGAGGCATGTAGGGTACTGCTGGTGCCTCACAGTTCTTGAGTTGTTGGCTCAAGTGTGGTTCAAACCCACCTCAGCCTGTATAGAATTTGTTTGCTTTCCTTGTATTCACATAGGTTTCCTCTGAGTGCTTTGGTTTCCTCCCACAGTCCAAAGACATGTCTTTCTGATGTCATGACATGTTTCTCAGTTGCCCTTTGCGTGTATATTGCTTTGGAGAAAAGCTTTTGCTAGATGAATAAATATAATGTAAATGGATGTGATTGCATTATACCTTTTGTATGTAACCTACCTCATTTCTTATATTTTAAAGATAGGTTCCACCATGATTCTCAACTGGACAAACTGATATGGAAGACAGAAGGATGCGTTTTTGGGATGTGTTCACTCTCATCCAATATTCTGCGATAGCTGTAGAAGACAGAAGATCATATGACAGCAGACAAGATGAGGCCCTGCAATAAATAAGTGGATAGAGTCATTGTGCTGACCACTCGCCCCTTGTTGATTGACTGAGCTGTGGTGGAAAGTTGAGCACTGTCTAATGAATCCTAGTTCCCCTTGTGGTTTTGACATTGTCTCCTGGAAAGAACCAGCAGGTCTTTTTGTCTGCCTGTCCATTTTTTGTGCTCATTTTTAAATGACATTTTTACAAGAGTGACCTTCAGAGGTTCTCAGCTTGGTGCTAGCTTTGAACTGTGAAATCCATGTGGAATGAACCCATTATGCTGCTTCATCACTGGATAGACTGGATTTATGTTGCTAAGCCTCTTTTATAGACCTCTTCATCATGTGGACATGACCCATGTACAGATGAAGTGTGATCTAAGCATATAAAACCTACCTGGAAACTTTTTCAAAGATTTTTTTCCATAGAACTTATAGCAGCTATAAATAGCCAGCAAACCTAACAGAGTTCAGGGAAGATGACCTTTAGACTGAAAGGCTACAAGTTCAAGTTACAAGAGAAACCTTGCTGTTGTGTCTTTGAGGACTTAATTTCCTCCAGTAAATATCCAGTACGCTCTCTTTTCACGTAACAGGGACTGACAACACAGAATTACTGTCTTCTGCACAATTCATAGTAACAATTTTAATAATTTGTGTAAATACTAAATTCTATAATTTATTGCAAATATTATAAAATAGATTGATGTTATATTTGGGGAAAAACCTTTTAGTTTGGTTACTTTTTAATTTTAGTTTACACATTTTTAATCTGTGAACCTATAATTTTTCTCCTTATAATGGGAATTCACCTAACGGCATGATTTCATGGAACAAATTACTCTGAGGGGGTGGGTGTATTATAACTGAGTGACGTGTGACATCCTTGCTTTCAGTATAAGCAACCAAAACACAGACGGCCATTTTTGGGAGAGAGCTTTCCTGAGGAAATAGCTTTGTCAGAGAACAGTATCAGTGTCTTTCAGTAATCGGTGTAAGTAACAAGAGCCAGATACAACTTGTGTATTGATACCAGCGTAGGTGGTGTATCAGAGTTATTCCTCTGGTCAGCCAAGGGTGTTGTAAAACACTTTGAAATATTACAGCAGTGCCTCATATGAAGGTCTGTGTCCAGGAAGGTCATGGTTCCAAAGTTGCTATGAGGTTGTTGCCTGTCATTTCATCCTTGCTGCACAGCTGCTCCACAGTTACCCTCTCATCTCACTCCCTTTATATACTTGCCTTATCAATCAATAGTAGAAGACGACAGACAGCCGGCCACGGCCTTGCCGGTAGGGGCTGAGCTATAATTGTTTTCAGCCGCCTGTTAATTTGATGTGTCCGGTGAGTGAGGGGGCTCATTAGGGAAGTGTGCAGAGAGGATCCTTGGTACTGTGTCTCACCCTCAGCCTGACAAAGATGTTCACTGGCACTTTCATTCAGAGGATCACATTGTCCAAGGAAGTCATGCCCACACTATGATGTATTTGTGGGTTGAACCAGTTGTGCACACACACAAAACTGTTGCATCTCATGATCATTTCTCCATAATGAACTCATGGAGTACAATGGCTTTCTTGTGAAAGTGTTTATGGATTCCAGCCTCTGGCTGAGGTTACCACATCCAGGCCAGCTGGTATGTGAGGTGGCTCACTTTTATATATGTCCGCTTGCCCTGGCTCCCCTGTCAGTTAAGAGATAAAGTAAATTAAGTTAACACAGTAAGTGTTTTCTGCTTTGGGGTTCTATACCCTTTGCACCTCCATCTCTTGGTGAAAGTTACAGGGTTGAATATATCATTGCTGGGGCCACCACACATCCCCTGTTCCCTAGGAGGCTGCTCACTGACCTATGGGTCACTTGCTCTGGCTGTACACATGCTAATCACTAACTACTTCCAAACTGGTTTCGAAATACAAGGGTTCCATCGATCCATCTCACTCGAGTCAGAACATGTAACAGTAATGGGAACATGTAAACCAAACAAATTATCTCACATACAATCATCCTTCCTTTATAGCAATGGATGGACAGACGAAGAGCAAATGGAAGTTTTCAGTCACCTTGTTCTAATCCTAATATAGGGTTTGGGAAATCAGGGTGGGATGTGGTAATGACTGAAAGCAGCAAATAATTGGACCACTGGCATTCTGGGAAGGAAATAAGAGTGCATCACCAGGCCTTAGTCACAAGGATTTTTGGTGAGCAGTCCTTTCCTTTGGCCGGGTTGGTGGTTTGTGTCCATGTGTATTGTGTATGTCTGCAGTGTAGCCCAGGTCTGGGCATGCATTGCAATTGTTTCTGCAGTACTTTGCTTTTTTTCTACCTTGAGGAGCCATTTTTTGTATGAAAAAAATCCCTCAAGGATAGTAAACACTGAAGCATATGCTTCATGGGGACTTTAAATTCAGATAGATTTTTCTAAAACTTTCTGTTTTTGGGTTTAGATTTCAATGTGTTGCACCTAAGTGAATGAAAATCTCTCCAGATAAAGGAAGATGTATGCCTGGTCTTTATACACTGTATGTTAATAGAAATGACTTCTGTGCTATGATACACTCTTCCTGGCTCCAGATGAGCTGTGCATGCAAGCGGCCTTCAGCATTGGGTCCTATTGGCAGGAGGGAGGTGTGGTCTGTTTGGAACGTGTTGGACCATATCTGCGATAAACACTGTAATTCCACATAATAGGGTGCACTTGGCAGCAATATGCATCTGTGTCCATCCAGAGATTTGTGCCCTGGTCGAGGGACAGACGAGAGAATTAGCCTCCATTATCTCACAGCTGAAAGAGTCTTCAGTCTGTTTATGTCTGCCAGTGGCTGATCCGAGATCCCTTTTGTCATTCAAACCATTCCACAGGTAGGTGAGTTTTGTGGGCTGCACAGAGAACTTGGTCTGTGCCCAGTTTTCACACGTGCACCTGGGAAATTGGCATACGTGGTGTGTATTTGTGGCACTGAAAATGACCTTGAGCAAAATGATTTATCTACTTAGATATAGATGAATGACAGGGAGAAGATAAATACAGGAAACATTGCACCCTTACAGATTCACAAATTTCGTCATTCGCTTCCAGGGGTCACATATAGCTATACATTTTCTGTCAGGCCATCATCTCCCCTCAGATGTGGCTCAGTTGACTGGAAGTGCTAGTCTTATACAAGTTCCAGCTTCTCTACTCCTGCAGGCACAGCTGGATGAGCAAGGCATGCAGTCAAACCTCCATCAGCACCTTTGTGGTGCACACGGTTGGCCAGCACACTGTTTGCACAGGATCATTTCTGTGTCACTGTGTGCCATCACCGGGCTTCTGGGAGGTCTTGGTCTGCAGTTGAGCATATGGCCACAGGAGTGAGTTTGCAGACATGCTTTGTAATTTCATTAGGCCCAAATGAAGCTGCAGCATAGACTATTTACATCTTCAGCTGCAGTGACCATCTACCCTGTCCCCCGTTTAAACTATAGGCACACCATCTGGACTGAACAGCTGGCTGGTCAGGAACACACTGTCATGCCTCATAAAGACCCACCGGCCAAGCATTGCAGAATGCTATGGCCTGTCAAACCTTTACTGTACGTCTTCTGTCATTATCTTTTTCCAGTGGCTTCATGTATCTGCCCATATCAAGTTTTGTACTGGTTAGGGCCTACAGGATGATGCAAGAATTATCACCAAGGTACCTACAGAACCTGGTCTATCCCTATACCCCGACAGGAGTGCTATCTTCCTACATCTCTGGCTGCTTACTGGAATCTTGGCCACCATGTTTTGGAATTAAATGCCTTTGTCCCCCAAAACTCCCGAATCCCCTTCAGCATTCAAGATATGTCTCAGAACTAATCTCTTTTGGATACACTTCCATCCCAAGCTTCTGAATCCATTGTTAGTTCTTTAACACCTGCTACTTTTAATCTACCTGTTTTCCTATTCATACATCACTTGCATAAATGGCCTCTGGAGTATGGCATGTGTGTTGTGAGAATCAGTGTAACAGATAAGCTGTGCATCAACTTTTATATGTTTGTTTTTAAGCCTGCTATTTGTTGTAGGTTATACTTTGCACTGAGTTGTGCATTGCTTTAAAGAAAAGTGTCTGCCAAATGCAAAAATTTAAATGTTAAGGGGATGCCCTTTGTCAAATTTTTCACATGTATGAGGTGGAAGAGAGTGAGCATGATCTCTATGTGAGAATACACAGTGGAACGACCTCAGTGGTTCATTGACTAGACAACCAGTCCGCCTCATGGTGTTCCTTTTCGCCTGAGTGCCTATCATTCAAAAATTGCTCTGATTCCTGAGGAACAGCAAGCCAAGGATCCCTCGCCGGGGAGTACTCACTGAAAATGTACACACTCACATCTTTGCATATCACCAGTAGTTTCATTTATCCCTGGGTTGCGCAGGGATTTTTTCATTTATTCATTTAGTATATGATAATACAGAATGCTGCAGGCTTGCCAGGTTCTTGCTCACACTGGGATTCCATGTCCTTGTCATTACTGCTGCCTGAGGTTTTCGGCAGGGCTACTGCTAAGAGCTCCCATGTTTGCTGACCGTTTGACCAGAGAGAACATTGCTCGTATAAAATTAGGCTTTGAAGGTGGTTATTTGTAATGTGCTTTGATCATTGCAATGCTGCAGCTTTTTGTGGTTTCTGCCGAAATTTATTTCAACGTGTTCCCGGGGTACACATCTCTGGCAAGGTTCATTAGCATGCACGGTGTGTGTGAGTGTATTTGTGTTTATCGGCATGCCTGGCAGGCCCACGAGAGCTTTATTGCTGCCTGATTCTGAGTAATTGGACTCCCCTAGGCTGAGGAACGCCAATGTGTGTCACCCCACCATCTACAAAATCCTTTCCACAGCTTAACATGAACAGCAGATTTTTTGTTACCATGCTTCAGGGTGTGTGACTTTGTGTTTCCAAGGTGAGCACATCCAGGGCTACACATGGCTGCCTAGTCTGTTATGTTTTCTATCTGGTGAAGTTTTGTTCTTTTTTTCTTGCCAAACAATGAACAAAGCATAGGCTACAGGTATCTCTTGTCTAATTGGAAACTTGCCATGGGTCACATAGGGGTGCATTGAGTAGTTCTGGTGTTTCGCAGTGTAATTGGACATGAGTTCATTCCCAGTTTGGTCTAAATGGAGTTTGCATGTTCTCCTCATGTTTGTAATCCAAAGATGTCTGTGGAAGAAGGGAAAAGTAAACCACAGCCATACTCTCCCTTGCTAAAAAAAGACAAAATATGCAACTTGTTGCTGTGGTCAATTTTGACTCAATGACCCTTACCCTATGAACCCTTCGCTCATATTACTCAGCTATCCTCAAGTGCATCCATTGTATGTAGGATGGTAGGGTATTTATTGTATATTCTTGAATGACCATTTGTCATGTCAGATTCCATGTGCAGTTTTACTTGGCTATTTAAGTATTACTTTTACTGTATGTCTAAGTTGGGTAAAAGATTGATATTTCTTTATATGGCATGCTTTCATCACACTTTGTGGCCAATCCTTTAGTGTCTGCTTTTAGCTAGGGCTCCATACATGACTATTCCAATGGTGGACTCTATTGGAGCTGGGCTGGAGGGACAGCATGCCTCCACTTTCCCCTTTTTGGTGGCCTGGGGTGGAAACCCCCCTTCCCCTGCCCTATCTATGCCACATGCGTGAGTCAGATGCTAGGCCAGATCTTCACTTGTTCACGTTCATTTGACAGTAAGACTATGGCATGTGGGTGAACATAAAATTAATAAAAGAAATGTAATGACATCAGAATGGAAAAATTTATAAAAAGTCATATTTTGAGCTGCAGACAGTAATACGATTGAACCTAAATCCTGTGTCTAAGATTCCCAGGGCAGTGAAGGGAGGTATGGAAATATTGCTGAAATAATGGTGCAAAAATATGTACTAAATGCCTTTCTATTGCAAACACGCTTCTTTGGAAAGAGCATGTCTACACTGGCTTTGCATAGAACGAGTGAGAGTGCATACAACAGAAAGGTGTGCATGGGATGGGGGGTGTACAAATAATCTGTGCAGATCGAGATAAATACTCTATTGTTACTACTGACTGCAAATGGCTGTGGTATCTCTGTGGAAGACGGTGTTTGATAAGAAGCTGGGGGAGGTTGAAGCAACATGCTGCATCCTAATGCAGGTGCTCTGCTCTAATTGTGAAAGGGTGATACGGACAACATGTGTGCACTGTGGGCAAGGAACACTGTTGATAGCTTGCAACAGTTATTTTTCACTGCATTGATTTTTGTCCATCATTCTTGCTCCTGCTTGCACCCATGTCTGTCTGTATGCTTTGAACTTTTAAACCCAAACAGCACAATTGATTTGTTTTTTTTTTTTTTTTTTTGCTTGTCTGGTCCAAATTTAATTTCCTTGCAAGAGTGCTGCTGGAGAATGATAAGATGGCCTGGACACCAACAGTAATGCCACAATGATGTCTAACGTGGTGGATCGTTGAGGGGCAATGAGAGATTCTGGGTTGTGGTTAATGTGGATGGCAGAAGGGTGCAGGAGTCGGTAAATAGTTTACATACCCCCAGAGAGCCAGCCAATCATAGTTTACTTCAACACCATGTGACCAGCAACATGAAATTAAACATTTATGACAAAAAGAAGGGGGTGGCAAACCCCCACAGATTTCAAAGCTTCAAGAAGAATTGAAGGCCGCAGTACCTATCAATTGCCTAGGACCTGTTTTTTAACCAATTATTTAAATCTTGTAGGTCACTTGTAGTGGACCTTGGTACGCACTAGATAGATAAAATGCATGGTTAAATGTGACTTTTGCATGACTCTCATGATCAGATGAGGGACCCCCTTACAACTGAGGCACCCCCATGATCCAGTGATGTGACCATGGGGTGCCCCTTTTTTGTTTTTGCCCCTCACACTGACAGCCGCATCCGGCCCATTCAGCTGCCACACTGTAGATATGTGGCCTCCCTGTTCTTTTGCCTTTGCTGTTTCCTGCTTCATCATATGCAGACAAAGGAAGCATCCACAGGCTAGAAAGCCATTTTAACCCACTGCTTCTTGCATTTTGTCAGTTTCCTAGGATAAGTATTTGTCACTACATTGTGCCTGACAATGGAGGCAGAATAACACATCCCTCTTATATGTCAATGTTGCAGTTCAGTCGTGAGAAATATTATTGTTGTCCTTTTGTTGACTGTCCCGGTCATGAATTAGGATAAAGCACTGCCAATATTTTAGATTCTCTCAGGGTGTACTGTATAATATCTAATTAAAATGCAAGGCTACAAAAGTGAAATCATAAATTTCAGCTTCCTAGTTCACTATTTATTTGGAACATAAACATATGTTGAAACCCCACATTTTCTTCCTGTGTGCTTTAATCAGAAAACATCACTCGAATCAATATGGCCATTTGCAGGTCACCAGTCCTGAAAGGCTGTTTAAACACATTTGGAGTCCTGTCATTTGGAAAGAAGCTCTGCCAACATTAATGGAGCGGCATTTAGCACAAGCCTGACATTTCTGTGGGATTTTCTGAGGCTCACTCGCACTTTGTTTGCTTGCTGGACGTTATCAGATTCAATTGCCAAGTAACCTTTTTTTGTTGGTTCAGTTGGTTATGGTTTGGTCTCTTTGACTCCCTCAGTCTGGCTAAGCGATTCTGTTTTCATTGAGGTTTAACTCTGACTGTATGGCAAAAGTCATGTTAGTTATGCATCTAAACCAAGACAGCGGAACCAGAGTGGCATGTGCTGGTCCTGGAAACTGCTTGTTTTTCTGTTCAGTCTCAGCCTGTCTCTTTTTTATTGAAATAATTAGTCATTTCACTTTTGGTTGGAGGCATAAATCTGCTAATTAGAATAAAGTTTATAAAACCTGCTGGGCCTAAGCACTGAGGGGCCAGGGCTGGCCAAACATTAGAAGGACAGGTAGCTAGCTACTTCATTATTCTCTTTTCTGTATGTCACCTTCTCAGCTCCGGCTGTTCTTTCACTCATTCGGGGAGATAAAGAGCAACATGTCGATTTATAACACTGAAATTCAGCCTCAGAGAGTCGCAAGAGTGCAGATTTGGAAATCTTGTAGAAGTTGTGTGAATGTTGCCTGAGGCTGCTGAGAAGCTGTATTGATTTTCGGGTTATTTTGGTATCTCTTAAGGAAGCAAACTTCATTGTGCAAAACTTAATCCTTTGAACAGCTAATCATGCACCCCCATCTTTCTTCCCTATCAGAAACAATACCCCAGTATCTGGTATAGCTTCAAGCCTAAGAGCATGAATGGAGGGTAGAAAATTCTGGAGGCATAATATTTATGTGGTAACATTGACTTGATGGCACAACAGTCTAGGTGTAGGACATTTCATTTGTTATTATAAAGCTAACATTTTGGAAGGTGTCTTTCTGTGGAATAATTGTAGGGGTAAAGTAAGGAGTCTTTTACACTGCTGAGTTTTGAATAGACATATTTTAAATTGATTTAGGTCCATAAGTGATGCACATTGAATGGTGAACTGACCTTCTACAGAAACCGCACGTTATGGCTTCCTGGGTCAAGTCCATTCTCCTCAGTCAAAATGAGAAGTGGGGAACAAACTACACCTTATTAAACCAGGCTGGCAACAGGGCAGCTAATAGAAACAAGTTTACATAATGTACCTTATATTGCATCTATGCTACTGCTAGCTTTGTTCATACATAAAGTCATAAAATTGAACAACAAGGTATTTGGTATCCTCATAATTCTGTCTCTGGATTTTTCCCAAATGTCTGTGCTTCTGTTGTTGAGTTTAAGTGGTGTTAACTAGAAAATAACCACATTCAAAGGGGACCTGTCAAAGGAGAGACATGCTTGGCTACAGATACTACCGCAAGTTCGATTTATTGTGGTTAAAACTGTATGAAAATATTTTCACTTGGAGGCACACATTTCCTTCAGCTTTGATTGCACCTGAGCCATTTCATTCAGGTGCGGTTACAGTGTTTGCTACAGGGAAGAGTGCCACTGCATTGCGAGTCAGCGCAGACTTATTACTGAACAGCAGGTCAGCCAGCACCCGACGGCACTCGATTAAAATCTCTAATACAACTAATAGGTCCAGAAGAGGATAGAATTCAAGCTCAGTTTGAAAAGAAGCTCCTTAACATTCTCGTGAGCACAGGTCTGTCTGATAAGGTGACATATCAATTAGGAAAGGAAGACATTTTATTATAGAGAAAAGACATATTCATGTGATCTACTGCTGTGCCCATCTGCTCTGAATAAAAATGTTGTAAAGTAACATTAAAAAACGAAACATAGGACTGAATTACATTACAGAAAAGGCCTCTTGTCTCTCTTTTGCTTTATTAGGAACATAGCTGTGAATACAAACCCTGACCTTGTTGTATCCTGGGTCTCTCAGTGGCTTCAAGACTGACCCATATGGAGTACATCACAGAATACAGTCAAGATGGTTATCACTTATATTGTCTATACAACCAAATAACAAATCGGCTGTGTTTAAACAATAGACTTCACTGGCACCAGACAATGAGTGTGGCATTAGCCAGCCCAATGCTCTCTTACTTGTGCTTCTTGCTGTAAAAATTTTCCTTTAAAAAAAAACATCCATTTAATCTTCACTGGAGAGATAGTTCTAAAAAGACTGGAAATCTTTTTGATGATCTTTTTTTGACTTTCACAAAAAAGGATCCCATTTGAATAAAAGTAAACAGTGGGACAGCATGGCGACTGAGTCAGTGCCGGTGTGGTCGGGTGGTGCTCCTAGTTGCCATGTCGATGGCATACGTGGGAACAGACTTCAAGCAGAGCAGAACAGCTTGCCGATCCCTGCAAGCGANACAACAGTGGGACAGCATGGCGACTGAGTCAGTGCCGGTGTGGTCGGGTGGTGCTCCTAGTCGCCATGTCGATGGCATACGTGGGAACAGACTTCAAGCAGAGCAGAACAGCTTGCCGATCCCTGCAAGCGAGCAGAGGCTGCTGGGATCACAACTGAGCTCAGTACTCACACCCGGCACATGATTAATGGGGTGCAGTGCACACACATGCACACACACCTTGTGATCCAGCATGCACTCAGAAATCTGTGTAACACAACATGTCTTTCACAACCATGCTTATCCATGTCTGTGTGTTTCTGTGCACATTGCAGGCGGTAAAATTATGTCCCTGTGTGTGGCCATGTGTGTCAGTCATCACCCAGAAAAACACTGCATGCTTCCAGGAATCTGGTAGAGCACTTGCAAACCAAAGACTGCCAATGTGTTCTGCTCTATAGTAAGCTGGGCCTAGGTATTGAAAATGACTTTAAAAAATCTAGCAGTCAACATTGTCCAGGCAAATCATTAAGAAAAGTGCAAAAAAAGATTTGTAGGTCACTTTGGATAAAAGCATCTGCTAAACAATTAAAAGTGATCCAGGAATGTGAAAGCAGCACCTGACTGGCTGTGAATCCCTGCCAGCAGACAGGCCTATTCTAAGTAGGTCCAGCTGCTTGACCTCTTGGATCCTACCTTCTCCTGGAGGTCCCCTCGCTTGCTCTTACTACCCTAACCACCCAGTATGACTGGTGCTAGTTTAGACCTTTCAAAGACAGGGACTGGATCTCGGGAAGTGCTGGATAATTAAAATCATACGGTCCCTTTCCTTGTGTCACAGAAAACAAAAAGCAACTGCGTTTCACTTTGAGGAGGTGCCTTGAATGACCTGTGTACAGCTATTGTTGCAGACCCACTTTCTGTTTCTTTTGTGTTCCCATCACATTATCTTGCCCACATAATTACTGATATTAGCATATTTTGCTCATTATCCCACAATATGTTGACCTTTCCGATGAATAAAATTTATGCTCATTATTTTAATAGTTCTTGCCAGTCACTGGGACCCTGTTTCCCTATTATTATCAAGCAATGTTGCAACTTTGTAGATATTCATAGCACCAAGCACCATTCCACCCCCATAGGTAAATGGCCTGCTACCGCTACTTATTTCCTGATCAGTTCTTCATAATGCACTTGTGTTTTCTGAAATTGTCAGATGTTAATCTTTGCTCAGTGCTGCTGTCAGTAACAAAACCGTTTTCTGGCATGTTTTGTAAGAGTTTGCTAACTGGCAGAGGTGTTGTGCAGTCTCTCTGTTTCTCATCTGAGATGTTAATTGAGACAAAACCGTTGACACAGGAACGTCAGGCACAAAAAAACAAAGACACGCAAGGACAAACACACACAAATGTTCTTTCTCCTTCCCGCATAGTCTGCTAGATTTCACATGCAGTTAACACAATGCACAGAAAGACAGAGTGAAAGTGTACATGACTCTTATCAAATGCCAGTCATCTAGAAGCATGTGTTTGTGCTCTGGGTCATCTCTTAATGTGGTAGTCCACAGAACAGCACTGTTTGATTATTTATTTTTATTTATGTAGTGCAGAGATTGCAATTCTCCTTGTTTGTCTGGGTTTCTCCCAGGCGCTCTAGTTTCCTCCCACAGTCCGAAGTGATTCCAGATTGGTTGTATTATATGTGTGAGATTGAATGACTGTCTATATGAATGTTTGGTGATGGTTTAGCATGTTATCCAGAGTGTACCGTGCCTTACGTTCTATAGTTGGAGTGTTGACTCCGGACTGCTCTGACTCTGGTAAAGCAGTTATTGTTAATGGATTGGCACTAAAGATATTATATTTGACATTAGCATTTATTTGTCCAAGAAGGATGTTAATATCTATAAACTTGAAAATATGGATCTTCATTTTTTGTGTTTTATTGCTACAGTGCATGTTATTCTGTGTGTCGAAACATGGCGGCATTAACCTTTTCCCTGACAGAAAGCTGAAATGGCAGTAGACTTTCTCGTTATTGAAGGCTTGGCCATAACTTCTGCAGGCCTGCCATGCGTTCAATGTTATTTATTGAGCTCCTGCAATGAGGGTTGATCTGTTGCATGGTTTTATAGCTTTTGGTCCTGCAGCATTCAGCTGCCTCCATGCTCTCTTTCATTGGAGGGCAGCCATTACTCTCCCAGTGAGGCACTGCTGTCTTTGTGTCACACCCCTCTCTTTAAGGTCCCAGTCCAAGCTGCTACCACTGAAAGGAATCGTGTACCTCATATTTTTTGAAAACTAGGCCCATGTTTGACTTTTTCCCCCCTAAAATCAGGCCTCAATGTCTTATATATGTATATACCATATTATATATATATTTACCATCCAAAACATTGTAGGATGCTAGGAAAATAGCTATGTTGTTTTCTGGATCAAAGTGCAGCTCTCTTGGGTAAAGCACCTGCACTCCATTCCTGCTTACTCTGTTTAACAAATAGTATCACCTGCTAGCTTGTCCCTCCAGTTTCCTACTGCAGAGGCCAAAATTTGGAGTGACTCAAGGTGTAACTGTAACTGAATTCATACAGTGTGCATGCATGCCCACACACCGCAGAACACATTACACCTTTGGTTCCCTTTATTTTGTTGCCAGTAGTTTTAAAGTATCTGTACATTTTGGTTGCAGTGGTTTTAAGACACTACACTATTGCTGAGTTAAGACATATTTATTTCAAGAGGAAATATTGAAATTCCAATTGTGGATTATTCATGAAACAGGCTGTTTAATAGTAAATATCAAAGATTGTTCTTTTTAAGTTTTAAACTTTCTTTGTTTTAACCAATAACAAGTGCCGAAAAACTAGACTAGCATATCTATCCTTAAACTAATTACTAGTAATTAGTAATTACTACTAATAATAATAACTAATTATTAACTTATTAGAAATGTCCAATCTCACAATTCACAGCTCATTATATATGTATAAGGGAAAAGATTAACTGCTTTTGGAGGAATAAAAGAATTTAGATTCTGATGGACAACATCAGAACAACACAACAAGGACTTTTGGAGACACCTGGCCTGAGGGAACTGAAGAGCATCAGGGTGTGTGTTTCAGCATACATGCACTCCAGTGCCCTGACACAAGCAGCCTCGTGTCCTGAAATTATCTCCTTACTATCTTCAAATTTCCAGGACTGTTCCTTTCGCTACAGCCTTTTAATGCAAATAGGTTCAACACAAGTAAGCAAATAAATTGAACTGGTAAGACTCAACTTCTGCCTGGAACACACCCTGGAAAGAGCAAATTCTAGCAAGTGTGGTGTATATTATTTCCAAGGATTTCTGGTGTTAGGATTCCTCAGCTAATGAAGGGAAGCCCAGTATTCAGTTAAGGTTCTGGATAAAGCAGGATTAGGTTCCTGGTGTTTATAGAGTAAAGCCAAGGATTGAGGTTCACACCATACAGGGAGGTGTGCACTCATTTTATGATTGCATACAGTGCTTTATGACCTGCAAGAATTTCTTCTTGTCCAGTAGTGGATTTTTGGCTTTTGGTTCATTGCTCAGCAGTCAGAGTCCCAGGGAAAATTCTAGGAAGTGTGGATATAATTAGAATAACATGTTAAGATGTTTGAAAGCTGGGGTTGAAACCAGTGACACCCGCTCTTTACCAAGCAATCTGCTCTGTTCGCTGCCAAATGTGCAGAGCCTTCCACTCATTGGCAGAGTGGTCAATATTGTATACGATGCACTGCTGTTTGCCCACAGTTTTTTTCCCTTCTCTCCTCCTTTTTTCTGCCTTTGAATCTTCCTTTTGCTGCAGACTGAGGTGTTTTTCCTGTTTACTCAGCATCAGCACTGGCAGCAGCTTTCTCCATGGTGAGCTTGCCTCACTGTGGCACACTGACTGGCTGGGAGGCCCACAGCTGGGTGTGCTTCTTTAGCTTGTTATGTGCATGCAAGAGGGAGAGTTTGAGAAGAACTGAATCCTGAATCTGTCTGTTCAGCAGAAACGTGAAACTCCTCTTGATCCTGTATTTGCAAGCCCCAGTGCCTGCCCTAGATTTATACTTTTCCAGGACTAGCTTGCATTATCTCAGAAGGCCGCTGTTCGTGATTAAGTTTCTCCAGAGGTGGGCAGGAGTCCAGACTGTGTGGATGAATTCATCTCTGTTTGCTTACCCAGCCAGCCATGGTGTCATTGGAGCTGGTGGTGTCTTTGTCCTCACTCTGCTGGAAGGCACAGTTAATGAACACAGTTGGGACTGGATGGCTGTCTGTATCTGCTCGTAAATCCAACTACTGTGTCGCAATAAATAAATGCTTAATAATACATATATTCCTCATTTTACTTCAGGGTGTATTTCCCAAAAAAAAGATAAAGCTTTAAGATCAACACTCCCAGTAATATTTTATTTTATTTATTCAGTTTTCACCAACTGTTCATCCTGTGCAGGATTGCCGCTGTCCAGAGCTCATCTTGCAAATATAAATTGCAAGGCAGGGTACATCCTTGAAGGCTTATTTTATTATGCTTTATTAAGTTAAAAATTAAGAATCGTTCATTGTCGTGTAGGTGTACAGCAGGTGTACAAAGGAGAATGAAATGAAGTTCCTTAGATCCATGGTGCACAGAATAGGGAAAATTTAGAAAAATAAAAAAAGATAATATGAAGATAAATAAATATAAGGTGAATAAATATAATATAAAAATGTATTTTGTGCGTGTGTGTGTGTGTGTGTGGCACTGTGGCTCTCACTCAGTCTGTGTGGAGTTTGCATGTTCTCTCTGTGTTTGTGTGGGTCTCCTCCAGGTGCTCTGCTTTCCTCCCACTGTCCAAAGACATGTGATTTAGATTGAATGGTCACTTTAAATTGCCTGTAGTGTTTGTGTGAGAGTGTGAAAAGGTGTGGGTGTGTGTTCACCCTGCAATGGACTGGCATCCCATCCAGCAGCTGTTTCATAGCCTAGTGCCCTCTGCTTCTCTGGGCTGCCTAGGATAAGCAGTTAATGGTTATGGATGGATAAAAATATATGTAATGGCAGTGCAACATAGTATAAATATATTGTAGAACTGCAAACACAGGTCAGTGGTGGTGATTGGACCTGAGATGTGGGAGTTCAGCAGCCTAACAGCCTGTGGTATAAAGCTGTTCCTAAGCCTGGTGGTTTTGGCCCTCAGAGTATGATGACATCTTCCACACCGCAACAGCAAAATAAATGGAAGAGAAGGTAAGCGGGATCTTTGGTGATGTGAGCTGTCATGACTCACTACGTGTTCTACGTGGTCTAGATGGGTAGTGAGGACCTGGTGGTAGACTGAACAGTTTTTACCATCTGCTGCAGAGCTCATTATTCAGAGGCAGTGCAGTTCCCATACCAGTTCCCAAGATGCAGGAGGTCAGGATACTCTCTTTTTCACACCTGTGGAAGTTGGTGAAGATGGGGGAATGGAGGTCCAGCTCTTTTCAGTCTCCTCAGGAAGTGAAGACAATGTTGTGAGTTTTTTACCAGATGGATTGTATTGTGGGTCCAGGAAAAGTCCTTGGTGATATGCACTACCAGGAACATGAAACTGTGAATCTGCTTCACTGCTGAACTACCAATGCACACAGGAGCTTGTAGCCTACTGAAAGGACAACAGTCATCTCCTTGGCTTTGATGACATTCAGAAATAGATTATTGTCTTTGCACTACCAGGCTACAAGCCACTCCACTTCCCCTCTGTGGGCTGACACTGTTCGTGATGAGACCCCTAATTGTTGGAGGTGTAGCCATGGATCCTCGCAGCCTGTGGCTCGTTGGTCAGGAAGTCTGGGATCCAGTTGAGATGATGGTATTGAAAGCTGGGCTGAAGTCATTGAATAGCATTCTGATATTAGTCTTTACCATCCAGATGAGAAAGAGCCAGATTTATTTTGGCAGCAATTGCATCCTCACTGGAGCTGTGTGAGATGGTAGGCATACTGATGTGGGACTAGAGAGAGTGATAGATAAGAGGTGCAGGAGTGTAGAGAGTGAGAGATAAAGATAAAGATAGAGAGAGTGTAGAGAGTGAGGTGAAGGCCTTGGTGTGGGACATGAGTAGTCTCTGGAAACACTTCAGGATGACTAGGGTGAGTGCCAAGGAACAATAGTCATTAAGCAAGGATACTGGTAATTTCTTGGGAATGAGTGTGATGATGGAGAATTTGAAACATTTTGGAAAATCTTTAAAAAACATAAAAATTAAAATTTAGTACAAGGGCTATAAATAAAATTGCATTTCTCCACAAACTAATATTTAATGCTGACTGTTCATGATTCCCGCTATAAACAAGTGCAATGTTCATCATCTGGTTATGCCCAGAAACATGAGCTGTGAATACTAGGGAAAGGAATGAATTAATCCAGTCCTACTCTGCTTGGGTACATTTTATTTCCAACTAATGGTTGAATGCAGAATGTTCAGCCCACAAGGAGACATTCAAAAGAATTTTTTGAAAAATGATTTATTTATTTGAATAAAATAACAGTTAAAATTAGTTACCTGAATAAACAAAAATGTTTGTGTCTATGAAAATTCATAATACAGATGTNTGCAGAATATTCAGCCCACAAGGAGACATTCAAAAGAATTTTTTGAAAAATGATTTATTTATTTGAATAAACAGTTAAAATTAGTTACCTGAATAAACAAAAATGTTTGTGTCTATGAAAATTCATAATACAGATGTTTGTAAAATGAGGCCCCATGTTTCAGCCCTCTGTGATACAGCATTTTAATATTTTTTTTCACCACCAGTCTAAACTGAATATTTTGGAGCCTAACAAATGCTTCTAATGCATGTGGATGATGTTCTGACCCTGTGAGGGGACAATTTGAATTGTTACCGTTCTCCAGAGTAGCATGGAGCAAACCGCTCTCAAGTAGCGAGCATGAATGTTGCATAATTCCTTCATAAACTTAATGATCACATCTTCACTGCTCCTTCAGACAGACTGCTTTCTTTATGAAAGTCATAAGAATTTCATAACATCTGCAGCCAGATGTGAGCTCATTCAGGCACAGAGAGGTACAGTTAAACTTCTAACTTTTAATGGTATTTCATGAAGGAAAAAGGGCGAGTTATGGTTGCCAGGTTTGTGGTGCCTGGTGAGAACGGTTCATTGCGGGCAAGTTGGGAATGACACTGCTGTCTCCAGGGGCTATTCATGCAGAGCACTCCTTTTGTTTGGAGGTGTGGGCTGAATCATCTGTAGCTTCACCGTCTTCCCCCTACCTTCTGAACCGGGATCACAGTACTCTTATATTATTCTTACATTATCTTTCTTTGCATTTTTCCCAACACCTTAAAACTGAACTGTTGGTTTAGCAGTGGGTCACTCTGATGAACCTGTGATAAAACATGTCTGTGGTGATTTCACTTACTAAACGTTACATACCAAGCCTCCTCACCATTTTGAAAAACAAATTATTTATTGTGACACTTCAGAGGTTCATAAATAAAAAAAAAAAAGTTAAAATCTCTTTACTGTAATGCATGCAGATTTAAAATATCTAATGAAATGCATAGATTGAAATGCAACATTTGTTTTTTGCCTAAACCCAAATTAAGATCCTGCTAAAAATGTGAAGTAATGCTTAAATTGACCATCTTTCACTGATGAGGGTTAACGTGCGTTTGAAGTTTTTTGTTGCTTACAATGCCTCTGGAATGGGCGAAGCTGGAGAGTCATATCAAAGCTGTCCAGCAGGAGCCTTTATCTCATTTTGCATCATTGCATCAGAAGCATAAACAAACTGAATATGAGTATAATGGATGTTTTAAGATAGAAGTGGATATGTTTGTCATGCGAGGGTGAAGTGAACGATTTGGCATTCCAACGTGTCGCCGTGGTTTCTGGCAGGAATTGTTTTCCTGGCACAGGAAACGCTAAATGTCAGTTCATCAGAGTGAGGAAGGACATCTACTATATTTAGGTCTGCACTCACTTAATTGGTACTTTACCTGGAAGGGAAGTGAGCTGCTACTGCCTGCTTGGAGCAATTTAAGTTTAAATATATTTCCTTTTTGCATTTCATTCAAGTTGAGATGGCACTGCTATAGCCCACAGATACTGATTTTTGAAGTAGCAACTTAACATTTTGGAAAACCTTTATCTTTCTCTCTTTAAGAGAGATACTTTTAATAAAGCCCTTAAATAATAATGGGTTCAGGGGATGAGCATGTCGCATGACTTTGTAGGACCATATGTCTTTTCTATCGATAACTGCTTATTCTGTAATTTAGCTTTTGTCCCAGATCATTTGGGATTTTTTGGTTTCTTATGGCCACTTTGAATCTGCATAGATGTTTCCTGCCATTGATGTATTTGCTGCTTATCTTCCCCAGTCCTGAACTCATACATGCAAGTCATGGGCAGGCCCAGTGTGACAGATGGTACATTGTCCAAACAAGCGAACAAATTACCCATGTTCCCCCTCTGTTTCTGGGCACTGTAGTGCCCACTAGTTGGTGGCCTACAGGAACGAGTGCCAGTGGGTCAGCTGTCATCAGGAGCTGGTCGTGTTCTGCCCTTGCTCTCTTCCTCCTCCAATCCCTCAGTCACCTGATGGGCAGAGGGTGTTGGATAAGTGTGTGCTTGTGTGCGTGCGCACGCACACACACACACACACACACACACACACACTCAATCAACCGTTGACATGCACGGGGCCTGGTTTGGCAGCCTGTGCCCTGTGGGAATGACCAGGCCAAGACGGAAAGCATCCATGAGCACCTCCTGCAGCCAGATGGTCCTCTCCTCTAGGGATGATGTTGGGGTTGCTGTTGGAGTCACCACTGCAATATGTGTGCATTGTTGGGGGACACTATCCACATCTGCCTTTCACCAACCAAGGAATAATCTTCGTTTCAGGTTTGTTACTAACCAAAGTGTTTTTCTGCAGGCTTGATGTTATTCTGTGCCCCTGTCAGCATGTCTTTCTTAATTCTTACAAACTGGCATCTGGCAAAGGTACCAATTTATTCATGTGCTGCCCTCTGATTGAATGTCTGAGCTTTTTATAAATACTTTTTTAAGTGTTTCAGTTGCACTGATGGACCATACCAAATGACAGGTTCTTGTTTTCTAACCCTGTTGGATCCTGACTGGTTAAAGCATAACCTTGAGTACAGCTAGATGGCTGCAGATTTTTTTACATCAACCAGGCAGTTGTGGTAGTCAAGACTTGGATTTTACAGTACTACAGCCGTGTGAGAGAGCTCTTCAGTGGTCTTCTCTCTATTTTTGCCTTCACGGAACAATGCTTAAAGGCCTACGCCCATAAAGCTATGAAGTGGTTGAAACCAACCGTTATGGGGGAGTAACTGTGTATCTTATCCATGGAATGATTGCCAAGAGCTGGGCAATGCAGTCAACTTTTTCTTTAGTTTGTCTCTTTTTTTGGGTTTGTCTGTTTTAATGCAGCAGACTGGTGAAGGGTTTGGAAAAATTTGGGGCGAGGTATGCCTGAGAATTTGACTCCTCCCCTTCCTGATGGGAAGACGAGCACTTCCTACTTTTAGGGAGGAAGGGCAGAGGGTCAGACTGGAGCTTTCCTTTACTTCACTCTCTGCTCTCCTTTTTCCCTTTCCACACCCTTACACGCCATTTCGCTCTATCGCTCTCTCTCTCTCACACACACACACACACACACTTCCTTTCCATCTGACACACTTGTCAGCCACCCACTGGAATGACAACACTCTTTCCTCTCTGTATGCACTACACACACACACACACACACACACATATAAACACAAACTTGGTTTATGCAACCATATTTTCCTGTTAGATGAGGGCACACCTTTTTAGGATTGCTTCCCTACTTAACTCCTGAGAAGGCCTCAGGGCGAGTTTCTTCAAGTATATGTTTCAGTGAGCTGAGGGCGCTCATGTAGAAAGATGGTGCTGTTCAACACACGCTGTTTGGATGGTTTTTATTTGTGAACTACATTTTTGTCACAAGCTCATCTGACAGCTTGGCATTGTTGTATTAACTAAAACCTTGCTTTACAGTCACAGTGCCATATGAGAGCATGATAGCAATTAAGACTTCACTTTGTGAAAACATCTTTTTCTCAAATAACGACACCAACTTGACAAGCATATTTTTATTTTCACAACAGCATTTTTATGCTGCCGTATTTACTTTAATTTGTTTCCTTCTGTTGTACTTAATTGCTTTGCAACTCAGTACCATGGATTCACTTGTATATTTTATCTCCATTGTTTATTATTGTTTTTTTGTCACAAAATTTTCATATGTCTTTTTGGCAATTTAATTGCTAAAAAAAATCACTCTATCAAACGAATTTGATTTAATGCATGTTCAGGCATAACATGTAACCCTGGCACTGGACTGTTGTTGGGGGGGGTATGACCTTTGAGAAATCCCTTTGGAATTTGGAGGTGGTGTACGATGGTATTTTGGGGTTCAGGAAAATGAGAGTACAAAAAAATCATAGATGAAATGGAGGAATCTAAATACCCCTCCATCTGCCGCTCTTCTTTTCACAATTCCAACAGAAGGCTCAATGAAGTCCTGGATTATTACCATAATTCCTGTGGCACAGGCAGGTTGTTGTTTCAGTGATTAAAAGAAAAATGTAGCATGAATAAATATAAATATACAGTAGGGTGCCCACGGTCACAAATGGTGTGGTATTAAATGGTGTATTTAATTAGGGAGCTGAAGTACTGGATGTAGTATCAATGTTTTTAAAATGCAAATATATTTGATGCATTCTGTAAGAGTATTGATGTAAAATCTGAACGTGTCCAACACACTGTGTTCAGTTCTCTTTTGCACAACATGCTAAAGATGAGAACCATGTTCGTGGTGATAAATGTAGTCCAAGGAATATGTGGTAATTCTGGTTGATGCTCTGATGTAGGAGTGTTAGTTGTATTATACGTTCAGATGGCTCAGAATAATACAGACACATTGAATATTTGTTGGCCATTGCAGCTTCTGACTATTTCACTCTTAACTGCTGCTCAGCTTTAACCCTAAGGCTGTGTGTTCTTGTTCTATGTAAGCATTACTCCAATCAATCTGTTTTCATTCACCAGTAGTTCATCATTATTCATTATTGAGGGTCTCAAGATTTTTTGTATCTGCCCAGAGCCTGTTCAGATTAGTTTTTTCCTAGGGTCACAATTAGATGCAAACTAACTCTTTGTAAAGGTTTTATTTTTTACATAAAATTTAGTTTCTTCAGTTTTACAGCACTCTGTTCTCAAACATTTAGTACTAAAATATTAACTGGTTTAATTACCTAAATCACAGTCCTCTCAAACCCTGTATGATAAATGAACATCCCTTCTTTCTGACCAGTCTTGTATCAGTAGCCAGTTGCAGAACTGCAGTCTGTTGTTGGGGGAGGTCAACATGACAGGAATGTTATTTGCAGTTCAGACGACAGGCTCTGCTCCCTAGGCACAGAGTAGGAAAAAAAATGAAAGATTCATAAGCAATCTTGTCTGATGCCTTTAAATTCCCAGGAACAAACAAGGTTACTTCTGTGTTTTTACTGTCCCAGGAGGAATATGTACACTCCACTGGCTGTTGACCTGCCTTGTTGTTAGTCTCTTTGCATCTAGCGAGCATTGTAGTTATTGCCTATTGTTTTACTCATCCATTTAGTTCCCTACTCTCAATGGCTTTATCAGTATTACTCATCCAGTTAGGGTATTACTCCAATTGGCTGTGCCAGTGTTATTCAGTTAATGCTCTACTGTCTTGTTTTTCCTACTGGTGCCCCTTTTTTTGTATGATTCATCATGCTGCCAGCTTTTCAACCATTCCTTCACAAGTGGCCATTGGCTGGATTGGCATTAAACTCTGACTAACCTCTGCAGAGTGCTGACTGATGTTTTGCCGAGTATTAGCTTTGCAGCTCTTGGGGTGAACATCAGAGCACAAAGATAAGGAGTCTGGAAATCTGAACTGGGAACCAAACGCATTTTGTTAGAATCATATTGCCCATCCAATTACAGTCATCTCTCAATTTATGCGTCTAACTGGTTCTTGAAAAGGCCACGTTGTGTGAAACAGGGTGAGAAAATAACTCAAGGCAGAAATCTACTGAGCACCTTTAGTTTATTGAAAGGACTTCAGTGGTGTTTGTCCAAGGCATGTTTTACTTGGAAATACAACTATATCTGCTAAATTCTATTCCGCGCGCTTATTCATTAACTCCTCACACACCCCTGCCGCAAGGTGGACACACCCATCCCGCCATGCCCCGCTGCCTTAAAGGGATACAGTGACATTTATAACAATGCACAGGCAAGGAATCTTGCCTTGCTCAGGCCACAAAACAGCATAGCACACAGTGATCTGTCTGTAGTTTATGGTTTTTTACACATTTTTAAAACTTTGGATGAAACTGTGATGTTGGCATTTTTCTTTTTTAAAACTGGTTTTTAGGGCTGCAGCACACTGTATGTTGTATCGGGCAGATCTGTGTGTAAACTGAGTGATGGTATTTAATATCAAATCACATTCCAGTGAAAACATGTAAATCGAGGGAAGACTGTAATTATATTCCATCTTGCTCAAAGGCTGCTTCTTACAGAGTAATTTATTGCACGATACCAGCTGCCAGGTGAAATATGGCTTCCAGTGGCGCTTTTAGAAGTTTTCATTGAGAAACCAATATTTTTATTTTATGATAATCATAAAATTAGTCTGTTGAACAAACAAGTTTTTTAAAAGACGTCTATGTTTGACAGTGTCAATAAATAAACGTCTAATGATACTATTCTCATTTTCACCAAAATCTTCAGCTGGAATAAATATGTTATATTTATAAATATTTAACACATATGTCTCATTAGAGCTCAAGAATTGATATGATGACCAAATTTAAATCTTCTTTGGCGGAAGAGCTCTGAACATGTAAGAGTGGTGAAGATTGAGACATCCTTATGCGATATGTCACAAATATAATTTTTATGAGTGTGAAATGTATGTAAATGAAAAAAAAAAAGATAAAAGATTCACACCCAAAATGCATTACAGTTCATTCATGAAGAATGAAATCTTAGATGACGAAATAATGGAAAGAAAGGATAGTCCAATGCATCACAATTTAATAAAAAAAGCATTTTACATAATTTCAAAGAAAAAAATCTGTAAAAACGGCAAAGTGGAACACAGCTTTTTTAAAAAAAAATTATTTCAACATCTGACGTGACTGGATGCCTCCCAAAATTAGTCCTGTCATGCAAGGCACTGTGGAGTCAGAAACTAGGTGCCTGAAGTGTTGTATACAGCTGGGGTAATCTTTAAGAAGTACAGTGAAGCATTTATGGTGATGGAATTGGGAGCTGTGTTGTTCAGGCTGAGGCTGAGTGCAAGTGTACTGTGTGTAAGCAGCCTTCAGCCAGGCTAATGTTAATCTGCCTCATGTTCTCGGGTCTGCTGGGTACCGGGTACTATCACTCACGCTTGTCTGCTGTTGCTTTTCTCAGAAATGCAGCTGTTTTGGTGGTTCATACTGTTTGTGGGGAATGTGCAGTTAAGCAAGCCCTTGAGGCCAATTTGCAGTTCTTTTCATTGTTCTTTTAGTTCAAGATACTGACTGCATATTTCTCACTTGTTAAGTAAAGTTTTGTTTTTAACAGAAGTTTAAGGTTTTAGGAAGGTGAATAGAGCCCACAGAATACAGGAGACCATTTATTTTAAGGTCAATATTTTTATCCTTTCACCAAGGTTCTCTCAATATTTTACAGATATGACATGCTAAATTACATGGAGCAGATGCTTATCATAAATTAGAATGAGTGAATATATGTGTATGCGTGTGTGTGTGTGTGTGTGGGTCCTCTGTGTGAGTGACTCTGTAATGACTATCTGCATTCTGGAGCTATACTTTTCTGTCTCTACATATCTTCATTTCAAAACTAGTTTCTGAACAAGCTGAACCACTATGGGTTTTCACAAGAGGGACACTTCTTACAATAACAATCTTTTGTTTATCTTTTCAGATGCTTTAAGATGTTGGTTTAACTGTCGCATATTACACTGCTTTTCCCCTTCTTTATAAACACTGGTAGACTGTTAAAAAGGGCCTGGTTTTATGCTGTTTGTTGTTCTGGATCAGCCTTTGTTGACAACCTTTAACTTTGACCTCCAACTGGCTCTTACAGGCTGGGAATCTCATGATTACGGGTGACAGTGTCATGGCAGTGGTTCATATCCTCTTAATAACAATATTATGAAACCTCTTTTTCAACAGTTTTTCAACAATTTGACAGTGACTAAAATGCCACGCAGCATACATGTTCAGAGAAACAGAGTGACCTTACTTATTCTGCTTTTCTTGTGGAACCCCTAATTCCACAACGTTTGCCATGGCTTATATGGATGTGCCCATGAGATTCATGTCATTCCTTCTTTGTACTGTGTGATACAGTGAAATACTGTTTTGGGTCAGTCTGCAACTGGCCCATCCACGTGGCCAAGTTTTGGCCACTGGCACCACTGAGGTTGTTTTTGTTCACATTTCCATCAAGATTTTTTACTTACATTAAGGGAGGTCTTTTGAGTTGGCATCATGTTCTGCATCTAAACCTTTAATTTCCCCATTTATTCTGCCTCAATGACCACTCAGCAAATTGACAATTAAAACACAGTACTCTAACTGAGATAAAACTGATGCCCCTGTTTACTCCTTGGCACATTAACAGACTCTATAAAAACATTAGGAATGCATTACTTCCTGAATGAATGAGGAAGTCCTATTGCATAATGAGATGCTAGTTAGAAGTTGTTGCACTGTCTGGTTTTGGCTGGATGATATTTTGACTGTGGTATTTGAAGAAAGAAGATTTGTTCAAACAGGGATTATTCCCACCTCAGGGGCATGCTTCTACTCTTTCGTGACTTTGACATGATTTGGCAAAGAACCACATGTTCTCAGCTTATACAAAGTCGAATTTTTCCGGTTTCGTTTGCTACAGTCAGTTTTCCAGGCCTTGCATGCCTTCATCTCTACCGCTTGTTGGAAAGGATGTATATTGGAAGGAAGGAATAAATCAAGTAGTGATATGACCAATGTATTCCAAACCAGGGCATTTTTGGACCCACTGAGTAAATAGTTTAGAATTGCTCTGGTGAGGTATGTTCATCATTGTGGGCCAAGATCAGAGATGTATCTGTGACATGAAAAAAGCCACAGACTCTTTTAGTTTTTAGTGTTGTTAGATTTTATAGGCTTATGGTTGCATGCATGTGTATAATTCCACTCACTTTAGGCATGTTCTAAATGAGGCATGGCAGTCCAGAATCTGACTTAGAAGTATTGGACACTAGTCCAGACAGGGTAGATACTGGAAGGGGCCCCAGTCCATTGTAGGAAAATCGTGCACTCCTTAATTCACAAACACGCTACAATGAATTTGAAGTCAATAAACCTAAAACACATGTTTTTGTACTATGGGAGGAAACCAGAGTACCCAGAAAAACCATACAAAAAGGAGGGAGAACATGCAGATGCCTCTAAGACTGAATTCAGATCAAACCTTTGGCTGGTTGAATAACAGAGACCTGCTGCACCACTGTGCAATTCCATATTTTCCAGCATACAGTTTAGCATATATTATGCTGTAGTATATTTTTGGTGAATGGATTGTTGTTGTTTTGTTTGTAGTAAAAAATATAAAATAACGCTGTATTTCAGTCCCAAATCCAGTTCTATGGTCACTACACCGCTGCTTGTGTTTATAAACATAATGCCTGTTGGACTGTAGGGCTGTACCACTAACCTCATTTAGATCTCAGGCCTTGTCCACATAGCATCATATAAGACTATTTGTATTTCTTTCTCCATTAATCTGTCTTCCACTAGAATGCTTTTTCCATGGCAATGCCATCATTTCTTGTTTCAGTCCACACCTCTGCTGAACCACAGGTCCCATTGTACAGAGGCTTGTCATATTAGTCACACATTCTGTACATTTGTCTCCCAGGTTACCATGCCTCTCTCATTTTCCCACTTGTAATTTCAGGTTTTTTCTTGTCAAGGACAAACTCCTAAATCATTGTGTCTGTATTTAAAAAAAATTGTAATTTCACAGCACTTTAAAATGGTGTCATCCTCATCTTCTCAGAGTAATATACTTACAGATCAGAAAGGCATATATCTCCAGAGCCCAGCAGCAACATGTTCCCTTTACTCCTTCTCATAAAGGAAGAAGTGATGGGAAGTTTCACTTTAGAACAGCGAGGGGTGGAGCTGGATGTGTTGCTTCAAAGAAGATGGGTGGTTGGTCTTCTGCTTGGCATCATAGCAAACAACGTGCAGCACATTGTAGTGTATGAGCCTCCTAAATAGCACATGGTGCGTGCTTCCATTTCCCATTTGTTCCTGCACTTCGGTGTCCATCTTAATGCTGGGCTGGGCTATAGTCAAGGTAGATTATCAGATTTTCATGCTATAAGGAGAAATCCTGCATTAACTATTGTAGAAGGACTACAATTTATTAGGCCAGGAGAAAATATGTTTTCTCTGCTGCTGGGGTTTAGGGTTATTTAATTCTGAATAATGCAGATAATTGTGAGCAGTTACAGAGTGGGTTAGAATCAAGACCACTATGGCTTTCTTACTACTCAACAAACAGGCTTAAGATGGCACTTAAAATGGATGTGAGATTGAATCACCCCTGTGTCCCCAAGGAACGGTTTCAAGCTTGTGTTGAACACTCCAGGGAGATGAACACCTGCTGCAGGCATAGATCCAGAATTTGAACCTCCTAACTTTTCTCCCACGGGAAGGTGAAGGGGCCACAATTAATCACGGCCATGTTGGAAGTGTTACCTCGCCTCTCTGAGCCCCGTGACCTGTGGAGAGGGTTAGTAGATTGATTAGCTTGTTTCAGATCAGCCTTCCTCCAAACCCCCAGGCTCTGCTGGGTGAAATCCCTAGCCTGGGTAGTGCCAGTGGAAAAGTAGTGGCAGAGATGGAGGGTTTTTTCACTCAGCAAATATGCACCACAGCAACCACTCCTGTTGTTTCATGGGGAGGGTGCAAAAACAGCTTGCTTGAAGCGGATTCGAATCTACACTTGAACAATAGAATAAGCCATGAGATGCTGGATTTACTCACAGCATCACAGTGCCTAATGTAACACTGGTTTCTGAATGTGCTTGAGGTACACATTCAGGCATGAGTTCAAATCCAGCTCAGCAAATGCAGAGCTTGCAGGTTCTCCCTATGTTCATAATCCAAAGATTTTCAAAATTGAAGGTAGTGGTAAATCACATCAACACCCTTTGTTACTTTTGCCTCTGATGTCAAATTTGGTGATAATAGCAATACAGTGATATAGATGGTCATAATTAAAATAATTGTAATTTAAGCATTAGAAATATTTAGAAATGTTATTATGAAATATATTTATATATAGGTATTTTAGACCAGTAGTTTTGGTGCCTCTGTGTTTTGCCCAATTTTGCATGTGAGTAGTGGCCACACACTCCCAACCCGAAGATCCCATTTATCTTCCATTAATGAGCCTTCACCTGAGCCCTAATGAGTGGTAATAATGAACGGTAATGTGCCATTACAGCCTGGCAGGGATCAATGCTGCTGGCCCTACTGTGGCCACTGTACGGACATGCATTTGCATAAGGGGGGTGCAGACTGATGAACAGCATCCAAGTTGTTCATTGAGGTTCCTGTGTATACAGATCAATTGAAGATGATTTCAATCTTAATGTTGGCATAATCTGTATATTTACACTTAACAAATTTTTTAAACATGTCCAGTATGCCAACACAAAAAACTGACTTGCCGGTTTATTAGTAACATCTATTTAATCGTTTGTTACACCTCCTTTGGTCTACAGAACTGCATGAATTTGTCCTTACATGGATTCTGCAAGATGCTGGATGTTTTGTGCAGTGTACCATGCAGAAATTATTGTGTTGCCTACTTGCAAATTGAATGGCTGCACAGTGTTTCTGGATTTGTTCTTCCCGTTTCATCTCAAAGATTCTCCATAGGGTTGAGATCCAGGGACTGTACAGGTGACTGAAACAACAAAAACTCACAGCCGTTCCTGGAACCATTTGACTATGATCTGTGCCTTGTGACATCATGCTTTGTCATGCTGGAAGTGTCTCTCTGGGTGAGGATAAACTCATGAAGGAAGGAACTTGGTCAGCAGCAATGTTCAGATATACTATGCAATTCAGATGTTGTTCAATGGATATCAGGGACCCTAATGTGTGCCAGGAAAACATTCTCCACACTGTTACACTGGCACCAGACAGGATGAATTCATGGACTCATTTTGCTTGCAACAAATTCTGATCCTTCCATCAGCACGATGATGTTCTGCACGCCAGTGTTGAATTGGGACGTTATTTGCCCGGTTGTGACCTGTCTGTTCTCACAATTCACACCTGTTTGTTCTCTCGATAAACAAACTGCTTTTCTCCATTGGATCACTAGTCATTGGTACTTTTTACTTTTTGCACAATTTTCGGTACACCATTGAAAAGTCAAGCCCAGGATGGCAGCAGTTTGGGAGATGCTAGAACCAGCAGACCTAGCGTCAACTATCGTGTCACGTTCAAAGTCACTGAGGTTACTTTGTTTTGCCCATTGAACAATAACTGATGCTAGAAATGCTAGTCTGCCTGATTTATACCACACCCTTCAAGCATTTGATGTATGACTTGCCAGAATGTACCATTTGTGTGAAGGTGATGGGTGAACCTTTTAAACTGATAATTCCTTGTACTTTTGTTCATGTTAAAAACGTGATTCTGTTTCTACGTACTGTGGAGATGGTTTGAGGTTGTCAAGAGCATTTACATTCATGTAAGGCTTACTGTACAGCAGCTTGCGGAGCTACTGTATCACACCTTAAAGGACTTACATTAATTGCACTTTACTTTAAACCCCAGCTGATTAATCCCTCAAGTTCAAATGTCTTGCCTAGGAAGCAATGATATTTGGCAGTAAAAATAATGGTTTAGTTTTGATGAACATTTCTATGGCTGCAGAAAAAAGGGGACTTGAATAAATTAACAGTGACGATATCTGAGCACTGTTCACGTAACTGGATGTTGTAAGCATAAAATTTTAATATTATGAAGTTATTGTCCAACTTCTATGTAGACCCTTAGGGGACATCCAGACAGGTCTCGATTCAGAGCTAACAGTCAGCATATGCAAGGACACACTCTCAGAGTGGGGGTGGGGAGTGCTTTCAGAGACCCATTTGGAGCATACAGTACTGTGCAAAAGTCTCAGGCATGCAACTTCAATGTCTGTTGAGAAGTACAGATAGATTCTTATCTACCATCAGGGGGGTTTCTGATTGGTCCCAAATTCATTCTGCAGCCTGAGAATGACCTCAAACACCCAATCTCAGTCATACAGAACTATCTTCAGCAAAAAGATGGAATCTTGCAACAGACGGTATGGTCCCCACAGAGCCCTGATCTCAACATGATCAAGTCAGTCTGGGAGTACATGCTGAGACTGTCAAAGTCTGCAGAAGAACTGTAGCAAGTTCCTCAAAATGTTTGGAAGAACCTATCAACCGCTACCTTAAACCGCATGCAAGTTTGCATAAGAGAATTGATGCTGTTTTAAAGACAAAGGGTGGACCCACCAAATATTGATTTGATTGAGGGTTTTTTTGTCTACTGCACTTTTTAGAAGGTTTATTGATTAATAAGTATTCATGGCATTATTTTTGGAACCATCCTCGCTTTATAGCATTTTTTCCACAGGTGCCTAAGACTTTCGCACAGTACTGTACAAGGGGAAGTTAAAAATAAAAAAAAAAAAACCAGGAGGCATTATTCTGTTAATATATTAAGAACTTAATTATATGATGTAAATTTTTAGCTGCATTTAACAAAAAACTATAGAAAATTACAATAATCAGACGTTTTACATTATCTGAGTGTTGCATCAAATACAAACTTAACAACCGAACCACCTTCTTAGACTATAGCTTCGAGAGAGTTACTTTGCCTTTTATTTTATGGTTTTTATGAGAAATGCTTTGGGTTTTCTGGGGTCCTTTTGTATATTTGTAAATATAAATTTAAGGGTACTGGTAGCTTTGCATTAACCACAGTTGGTCCAATGTTGACGTAGCAAATTTTCAGTGTTCCTTATATAACGTTGCAACTTCCTTACTGTAACACAGAAATTGCCTTGGACAAAGTCATAAGGAAAATACAGAATATAAAAATAACTATAAATGGGTCAGTTCATCTGTAGGTTTAGCTCCAGCCACATCAAATGCCAGTGTTTGTGTGGAATGGATGGAATCTATGTGACGAAACTTCACGCAGGAAACTTGTGGACAAGACTGCTGTTGGCAGTCTTGCCTCTCTGTGAGGCCAAACTGCTTGCACTGAACAGCCTCCCCACCCGAGCGTACCACAAACACAGCCTGGCTAGGGAGGCTTGTTCTGCTCCCAGGAACCATCATGCTCATGATTCAGTTCTCCTCTCTTCCTGTAAACATTCCTGGTGTAGTGATGGTATGGTGACCTTAGGCTCAGAGAGGTAGGGTAACAGTGCCTGCAAAACTGCTGAGGAAGTGAGGGCAAATTGAAAAGAACCCTCAACAATGAGTTATTGACTTTCACTGTTTTATTGTTGCTGTCAAGTCCCTAGTCACAGGAATAGTTTGAAAATATTGAAGGGCCAGAAGAAACAAGTGAAGTTTAAGAAGGAGTAGATGTGGTGTATTCCTAATTTGACCCCCTTTCCATTCCACCCTTGATCAGCCCTATTTTTCCTCCACCCATAAGACCCTCTAATTGAACACATTCCCCCAAAGGCCTGTCCTTCTTCTAAACTGTCTAGCCCCATGGATTTTGCTATTCTGGGTATCCCACAGCCTTGAGGGCCCAGAATATATCTGAAAGCACAAATACAGCTTTGATAGATTAAAATGGAGGTGTGAAAGGCAGTATTAACTGTGTGAGGGCTGTCAGTTTTTATTTGGTTTTGAGAGTTCAGAGACCGGGGGACTGTGCTCCATATGAAACAGAGAAATGACGCCTTCACTTATGGCACACAGTCTGCTGCTATGGCAGCCATGTGTGTAACACCCTCCATCTGTATCAGGGATGTGAAGCAGTTTCCTCTAATTTACTCCCTCTCATTCATGTTAAGAAAGAGTGCTTAACACTGTTTGATGTTCAGAAATAATATGCTATGCACGATCATACTTTCATGTGTTGAAAAATCATAACTGTTATTGGTTAGTTATGATTAACCATTGTCATAATCGCCATCTATTAGCACCACTCTCCAACTGCTGCAGTATTCCAGCAGCCCCCTCAATATTAAGTGTGCTTTTTCATGGTGTACTTGTAGCTTCTTCTCACAAGTCAACCTGGGAACCAGAGGAACTGCAAGATCGATTACTTGCTCAGGCACCTGATTTAACCCTGTGACCTTAAGCCAATTTCTTCTGCATTTGGACATTACTAATCGATCATTCCTGTCCAGGCTGAGACGGGACTCTTCTGGGTGGTTAAAGATAGTGTTGAGCCAGAGGAGAAGAGCTTTGATAGCGAACCCTTTGTTCACAGGGGTGCACTGATAAGCAGCTCACTTTAAGTGAAGAAAGAAAAGCTGGTGTCACCTGAGATGTTTCCATATATAATGTGAACCATTAGGGTTTCATCTGTGGCGTCAGTCCATGTTGTCCACTGTCTGTCTTTTGCTTTGTAGAAAGCCTCAAAGAAAAATTGAGCATTCAAAATTTGTCACTGCTTTGTGGGTAACTAGATGTTAATGTGACAACGGGCATGCCTCCAGGTTGCAGGACCAAAAAGAGCTGGAGCCTCGAGCCCTGTCTCAGTCAGTTCCTTAACTGTCATTTCCGTGATTATGGAGTTAATCACAGGTAATCCTGAGCTGAGAAAGAGAAAATCCCTTCCAATCATTGCAGCATAGCAATGTCAGAGCTGGCTTTGTATAGCTGAGGCCCTGTGTGTTCTCTCATAGACTGGCACATCGACAGATGTGTTGTACACAGTGTTTCATATCTAATGTCCATGAAAATATTTCATTGTGTGAAACCGGAGAGTCAACTGTCTTCACAGGAAACTTTTTGCAGTTTTACTTGAGTGTTTAGTGTAGCTGGGAACCCAGCAGGGATTTCTGATTAATACCTTACATTAAGTGGGGACATACTCATTGCCATGTGTATGGATGTGAATGCACCTTGAGGGCTATCCCTAAATGGAGCCCTTCTCTTTTGGTTTTCAGTACAAATCATTTTTCATTGCAGCTCCCACAAAATCAGCTTGTATCTAAAGGAAGGAATAAGAAAAACAGCTGATCTTGCCTGTCAGAGCACAGTGCAGTGTACACATTCATGCAGCCTTAAGGGTCATTTTGGTAAACCATGATTCATCATAGTTAGTGTGTATGACTGATGCAATGGTTTAGATTCCCATCAGCCTTGGAAGAAAAAAATTGAGCAGCACATAGTGTAGTGATTATGACGTTCATGAAGTCTTCCACATATGTAAAATTAGAACACCACCATGGCATAAATGTTTTTGGGTTCTTGCCTATATAAATCTAACTGTGAATGTGGCGAGGGGACTGAGCAGCTACAGAAAATCTGGATTTAGTCAGGGTCAGACATGGGTGCGTTTGATTGAAGAGTAGAGGCATCCAAAGGCTAGACATCCTTTGACCTTTGCCAGGCAGGAAGATTCCCTCAATTGTTTGTGTGGGATGATACCCAGTATAGTGAGAGGAAGAGGAACATGGCAGGGTTTGACTCAGCCCCACCTCCCATGACAGGCCTCCTAATCTTTGCTGGAATCTTATTCATAGCCACATTCCCCAATTAGCCCCCCCCCCATCTTACACGTGCCTGACCCCATAACACTAAAGAGCATCTCTTATAGCACTGTCGCTATTATAGCCTAACTCCTTCATTCCTTTCTTATTGGCCTCCTTTTTTCAGTGGTTTCTTAACTAGTGTTTGTTCTCCAGAGCAATGCTTATAGATATCTGGTGAGGAACTCATAACACCCGACACTTGAAACACAGCAATCAAAAAAGGGGGGGAACTCTGCCATCTGTGAAATAGTTTAAAGATTTTTTTCCACCCCCTGTGGTGCAGCTCCATTACATATAGTGCTTTTCTCGGTTTTCCTCAAGGGCTCCCCTGGGCTAGAGGACAATTACGCAACAGTGTGGTGTGATATTTCAGCCCCTGCCCTGGCCAGCTGATGGCTCCACACAGCCGTAGATCAGACTGTCGTGGCTGTAGCTGAACTGGGAGGCAGTTCCCATCAGAGTGGCTCCTGTGCACATGGACACTTTTGTTAAAATATAGATTATGAAGCTTGTATTGCTTTTTAGTAGTAGCATTATAATAAAGTCAGAGATGATGAATGGAGAGATTATAACTTTTGAGGGGGATAGTTTGATGGTGATTGACACTAGGTGTCAATACACGCCCATTCTGATCCCAGCAGTAAAAAAAAAAAAAAAGAAAGAAAAATGACGCTTGTCTTGCTGCTTCTGCTGCATGTTCCCAAGTGTTGCACAATGTAAGAACCACTCTCCTTGAGCTCTTTGGTAGGAGTACAGTTCACATCTAAGGAGCACAAACACATTTTTCTTAGGCCCAAGTACTTCACCCTGTTCACAGCATACAGTGGGGGTGGGGTGATTCGTACCTTCAGTTAACATGCAGACTGACGTAAAAAAAAATCCCTAAAATCTGTCTGTGGTATAAAGGGCAACATTTCTTTGCCAAGGTTTGAGTTGTGTGTACATACAGAAGGTAGTTTCACACAACTGGTCCTGAGATGGGAACAGCTTCAAGGTCAGAGACAGATTAAAGTTTGTCGCTGAGGCCCGGTTTGTGGTAAACATGTTCTTTTTTTTTTTTACCAAAGACGTGGCAGCCCATTTGTTTCTTTATCATTCTTTTGATTCCAGGCATTTTATTTCCCATCAGCTACTCTACCCTGGAAGGTCCTGACTCCACTGAGCTCTTTTTTGGGTGGTTTGTCTAGTAACCATTTTCTCTACCCCTTCCTCTTTCAGAAATTCGAGGGGTGCGGGGCCCCAGGGATGGACCCTTGCGGCAGCTACCACTGTATGACACACCTTATGAGCCAACGGAAAATGGGGGCGAGTCAGACCCTGAGCCCCCACGCTGCCCCAGGGAGAGCCGCCTGCCCCAGGATGATGAGCGGCCTCCTGAGGAGTATGATCAACCCTGGGAATGGAAGAAGGACCGAATCTCTAAGGCCTTCGCTGGTACGACAGCAACTGCACCACTGAGCAATGCTCTTGTATGCTTTTCTTAACTCTTCTTTTTTTATTTTAGAGCTGTAGTGAATTAATGTTAATAGAAAACACTGCAGTGTGTAAGGGATGCAGCGTCATTGTTTTTCAAATGCGTATTTTTTACCAAACAAAATTTTTTGCCTTCATTTTTGTGATATATGAAGTCACTCCGGAGGTATCAGGTATTTTACCAGTTGAACCATAATGCACTGATTAGGTTTGCCAGGCCATTCATATTCATAATGGCTCCCTGTAGACCGATTTAAAAACGAATCTCATAGTGTGCACTCAGATACATTTGTAACTTTGTTCTGTAATGGTTTTATAGAAATTCCATAATAGTGTTTTTGTTCTCAAAAAACATTACTGGAATATCAGTGGTTGAAATAACAGTAGCATACAGACCTTGACATTGCTAGTAGATAAATGTAAACATAAAGAACAGCCCAAACATAAACGTTATCAGTATACAGTGTACAATGAAACCTGCTGTCACAAATTATGAACACAGTGTTCCAAGTCCTTGCCAGTGTTGCTGAGACTGTCGAAATCTTTGTCTTCAGTATCACTGTTTCAGGCTCATTTGTGTCTCCTGCTCTTCAGCCTCACCCTCCATATTGTTCCCGGGTCTTTCTGTAACTCTTTTGTAATCAACTAACAAAACCACTGGTATAGAAAATGTATTGTGCAGTACAGTAGATTGTATGAAGATTTTTTTTATTACATATGTCGCACTGGACTACAAGTCACACCAGCCCCCACAGTGAGGAAAAAATGCAATTTACAGTCTGGAAAATATAGTATTTTAGCAAGTAGAGGCCTTTCTGACAGTGCTGTCATTTCAGCCTGAAAAGAGGGCAGGCACTGAGAAACCAAAGCTGCGTGTGTGTGTGTGTGTGTGTGTGTGTGTGTGTGTGTGGGGGCACCGGCTTGGCTACCACTGCCATAACTCATCAGAGCTGTTCCAACGGGCGTTGGAAGAAAAGAAAATAATCCTGTCCCCTTTAAACCTTTCCCTTGATTTGTATCAATTAGTCTATTTTAATTGTTGAAAGCTTTCTTTTTCTTTTATTGCTTTTTGTGCACTGCTCAGTTTTATAGCTGTGTAGGTTTGGTGTAGATCTTGGAACCAAGACAATGACCTCATTCCCAAATCCCTCACAGGTACTTACGTGGACAGGTGGTTCAGACTGTCAGTTGTGTTATGTGACTTTGTGTGTGTGTGTGTGTGTGTGTGTGTGTGTGTGTGTGTGTGTGTGTGTGTGTGGGTGGGGGGGGGGGAGACAGCCTGAGTCAGTCACACTGCCACTGATGATCTCAGCCTGTTTCAAACCAGTTTGTCACTCTAGCTGTGTAGTACTGTGGTACTGCCATGTACTTACTGACAATATTTCACTTTGTCAGTGGCAAATTAACGGCAGTGTATGCTGCAAATTATTCTTTAGAGACTGGTTGTAAACGGTTTGATCCTATGTAATCCAGTAATGCTTTTTTGTGTACTTGTGTGCATTTTTGCTTTATTGGTATATTTGTTTCTGTTTCTTTGTTCTCTCAGTTTCTCTTCTCTAATTTTTTCAGTCTGTTTTGTCTTAATTGTTTCAGCGTGTGCCCTGTCATTTCCCTGCCTCTGTTGTACCAGGTAATTGACAAAGGAACCCAGATGGTAGTTTTGTTGTTCACTTGCTTTTTTGCTGCCGATCCTATGTGCATGGCTCTGTGTATGTTTTATATTTCCAGTGAGGCTGGTGCCTCCTGCATGGGATGTGTGTAAGCAGCAGAAGCTGTGTTTAAAGGCAATCCTCGGAGGGTGTGTGGCACCCTAGATGCTTTAATAGACCTCGTGTCGCCTACCTTTCATGTTATATTTACTGATCTTAAATTAACCCTCAGACTTAGCGCTGTGTTTGGAGTGAATGAAAAACTACTCCCTCCTCTCGCTTGCAACAGCTGTGTGACTTTGAAAATGGAGGGCATCTAATGACTGCGCTCATTATAGAATGGTTTAAGGGACACACTTTCTGATCTCTGTATTCATCAGAGCCTGGCCAACAGCTGGAGGGGAGCATGACCGTAGGGACTGAAATGTGTTTTAATAAACGTGTGGTTGTAGGGTGACCATGGTCATTGGAACGTCTTTTCCAGCTAGTGTTAATGAGCTGTGGGCTCCCGGCTTACAACTGGAGGAGAGCAAAGACCACCGCAACCGCTTCGTATAGCTGGTCTCATCTGATGAATAGCTTTATTATTAAACATATCAGGCTAGTGTGCAAACAACCATTTTTAGGGATGATGTGTATGCTCTACAGCAGTGATTAAAGCTCTCCAAATGTAAAGTTTTGTGAATAAGGGAATCCCCTTTATTCAAAGTTTTGTAAAAAAGAGCTACTTAAGATATAAACTTGTAAGTGTGTCTAGCATTCCACGACACAGCTATAGTACTGTTGAGCAAGGTACTTGCCCTAAATTGATAAAAATTTCTCACCTGTATAAATGGGTAAATCACTGTAAGTAGCTTAACACCAAGTAATTCTGGAGAAAAGCATTGGGTGAATGAATTAATGTTCATGCCCTTAAACCCCTGTTTGTGCTCTATCACTGTGAGAGCTGCAGCTGGGTAACAGTGCCCTGTTGCCTGTGTACATGTTGTTCATCATGAAGGTGAATCCCCTTCCCGAGGCCCCAAATGTGGGACATTGTAGTGGGGTATTTACACACAGCCCTATAGATCACCTGGTTCATCTAGCTGGACCCTGGGTGTGTGTCCATCAGTGAAGCTGACACGTGGACACACACAGGCAGATGAAGGAAACGTGGATGTTGTCGTCTCAGTGTGAATAAACTTGCGTTACTTATCCCTCCCCGGGTGCTTGCTGGTTTCCTACTCCATTAACTTGGACTGTAGCCAATGTTGTTGACACACTTAATGCAGCACAGATAAGGGGCCAACACTGCTGCCATTTTATCCCCCCTGCCTGCGGTCCTGGAGAGCAGCGTGCCTTTATATATTTTTAATGAATCTTCAAGGGCTTAATGACCTCAGTGCTGCACGGCGGCTGCCGTGATCCAGCTGAATAATTAAATGGGGTTAAGCTCTGTGAGCGTGGCGCCACTTGGAAAATGCGAGCTGCAGGCGTCCATGAGCTGGCACACTACATCAGGTGGCAGACAGTGATGCTGTACGTGGGTGTTGCTACTGTGTCCACCCTACATTTGTCTAAGCCCAACGCTCGTGATACCGCACACCTGCCACCTATCTTCACCTGTCCCAAAACCCCACTATTCAGTCCAGCAAATCACTCCTCACCTGAAACCATGAAAGGCCTTGTGTTGGAAAAGGGGATTTCACTGTTGTTTAATGAAATAGATACTGTAGTAGTGCTCTCACTGTACAGGTACGGTTGCTGGTCTCTTAACTGGGCTTGTTTTACAGTGTGATCTCATCAGGATCCAGAGAAACTAACATGGCTGGAAAAGCTGATTTAGGAAGCTCCGCAGTTACAAAACAGAACACACGACAGCCCTCCAATTTCTTCTGGATATACAAACATATTTGCAAGCCAAATTAAGCAGTAGTGAATTAAATGGTACTCAGTGGAACTAAATGCATGATTTATGTGCCAGGCGTTATTTGAAATAATTATTATCTTCTGATTAAAAGCATTAAATCAATAAATCTCGTCCAAATGAACACAAGCACGCTGTAGGTGAACAAAGCTACAGAGCAAGCAGACAACGAGGACTGAACAGTGCCGTTCTAGTTTGCGCAGACACACGTCTTTTGTTTCAGTTTCTGGAGAGGCATGCAGACAGCCGCTCGACAAGGTTCACATTAATCACAGCTTGTGCTCCTGCTGTGGGGACTGCACCCCTGAGCACCCTGTCCCCTCTGACACAAGGTACAGCCATACATGCCTGGCTGCTTACTTTCAAGGAAGGCCTTTGAACCCAAGCCCAGAAAACGCACCATGGCTGTGTCAAAGAGGTCTTCAGTGTAATCGGAGCCACTGCAGCGGTCAAACTCCTCTGCTGTATCAGTTGACAGCTCTATGGTTTCAAAGTCAGGTTATGAGCAGGGCCTTGCTGGGGCTTTAGCTAAATGTAATAACAGCTGTCACACACAGGAGACACGCACATTGCCTCGTGATTCAGGGTAGCCTGTCACGTCACATTGACAAATCATAACCTCTAGATGAGGAATTGCTGTGTAGTGACGGTTTAAGTGGTGCTGGCTCCACAGACAATAAAGGGAGAAAGTGTGATTTACTTGTGTCTTCTGTAGTGATTGTATTTTTGGGGCCCTGTGTAAGTTCCTCACCCTGGGGAAATGAGGCTGTTTTCACTCGCAGCTTCTGGAGGTCAGCATAAAACTCATTGTTCAGACAAATAACACAAACACTAAAGTTCTACACAAAATAAAAGGATGTACCGAGACAAAACTATTTCATTGACATTTATTCATTTAGCAGACACTTTTCTCCATAGTGAAGTGCATGGATTATTTTCTAGTTGGACCACATTTGTCAAAGGTGTAGTATTAGGCACACTACACTACAAATCATCGCAGTCATTCAGCAGTCTATACATCAGAGTGATGTGACACACTCACACACTACAGGCAATTTAGAGTCATCAGTTCTTCTGAAACACATACATTTGAACTGCAGGAGGAAGCCCTCACAGACACAGGGAGGACATGCAAAGTGCACACAGAGAAATTTGGCCAGTTACAATGAATAATAGTGAATAATATTTGGAATTAATAAAAAATAATTAGAACATTTAGCTTACACATTATAACTTTGAAAATGCTCACAATAAATGTCATTTTAAATTCTCTTACATCTGGGATGAAGAGAGGAGTCATGGCAGGTTGTGAACTGGGGTCAGAACGTGCCAAGGCACAGCCCCCTGGCCATCCACTGGTGGTGTTATAATGGGGTGTGACACAAAATCCCCTCACTGTAATCTCACACATGACTCATAGTTTTGGAAATGTGCCATACATACAGTGGGATTGACCATCCGTAATGCCATGTCTACTGACAGACTGTTTATCACAGTGCCATTGGCATAAGGATGCCTCACCCCTTTATTGTGGGATGCTCATTTATATAAGTGTCCTTCCTTTGTCCAGGAGCTAAAAGAAAAATGTTTCCCGTGAGCCATGCTGCTGTGTGTTCTGTACTGTACACTGTTGCTTGGTTGTCACAGCCTTCAGAAGCAGTCATCTATACAGTGACAGAGCACCCTTTCACTGATAGCAGGGTCACACAGGTCATGGGAGTCAGAAGAAAACCACAGCTTGCAGAGTCACCGGCACAGCCGCTTGAATTCATTCAGGTTTAGTGTGCGGCCAAGTGCGGCAGCCTGCCTCTACTGTTCTCTCCGGACCATCATCGCTAATGCACAGTGGGAGAGGACGACGGGGTTCTTAACCACACCACTTGGGGTTAAGCATTGGAGGCATTTAGTTTCACAATCTCTGCAGGGAAGTATTAGTCGGTTTGACCTCTCCAACTCACCTCCTGCCCCACCATATCCCTGCTTCCGCAGGCTGTCCCTGTGAAGATACTGCTCAGTGTGCTATCAGACCCCCCTTTCTACTGACCTGTCTCACTTAATCTGTCCTCTTCTGCCTTGTATGCCGAACCAATGTCTTACTTCATTACAATATTCTGCATGGTTTCAAATTCCTTCCAGCGTTAAAACTGGGACGAGGCTCTAAACTCTTGTTATCTGGATACACTTTGTACAAATGTTCGTTGCTAGTGTCAGACATCTTTTTCTTTACCTTTCCCATAGTACCATTGTACCTCCCCAACATCAGCCTTGCCACTTTTTGAATTTACCCAATTTTCCAATTTCTCTTTTGGTGGTGCCAGCATAGGCTATAAAAGCATTGTTAGAGTGTCTGTTTTATACTTTGTCTAAAGTGTTAGTATTTTTTTTTTTTTTTTTTTAATTTGAAGCTGCCTTGGCCAAATGCGAGTGAAGGATTATTCTAGGCTTGGGTTGGAGGTTGCAGGGGTCTGAAGTGTTCTATGACTTATATCCTTGTTTCATTAATTCCAAGAACACTCCCATTACGCTTTGTGGCCGACAACTAAGCTCCTGGGACGACTCCCATTGCAAAGCACGGTATATCTTCATTAGCCACTGCAGCAAACTCAGCCTCGACAGCCAATGAAGAGATGTGTTCCTCTCCTATTTAATGTGCTTCCTGCGGTATTTAAGTAATGGGCAACTTCCAGTTAAAGTGCGCTGTCTCGCTGCCGCTTGATTTACTCTGTTAATGCAGCAACCGCAAAATGAGTGAGACAAGGCAGGCCAGGTTATAGTCTGAACACTACACTACTGTCCACAATGCTGTTGAGTGCACCACCAGTTTAGCCCAAAAATCAGCTTTTTTCTTTGTCTTCGGTGTTTTCAGTGAAATAATTTCAGGCTGACATTCACATGCATCCCGTACAGGTGAGCTGAGAAGCGCTTTGTGGAAAAAAAGAGTGAGAAACTGTCCATATAGAAGATGAAAGAAAAACTTAACTCGCTTTCACTCATACTGTTTGTCCAAGAAGGGTCATTCGTGCTCCAGGGTCTATCCCAGAAACAAATAGCATTAGGCTAAGCAGGGTTCAGCCTCGTGACAGGGTGCTAGTGCTTCATAGTCGAAAAGATCTGTTAAAATTTTGCCAGAGATGCTCTCTTTTTTCCCCCCTGCTGCTCCAATCTGTGTTGTACCTGCTGCTGCTGTTCACCTCTGCTTTCAATTTCTCACTGCCCATTTCCTCTGTCTGCTCTCTTTCTCTATTCCTCTTTTACACCACTTCTTGCTGCCACCTGCAGTGGAGATTAAAGTGATCAAGGACCTGCCTTGGCCACCCCCGGTCGGGCAGCTTGACAGTGCCCCTCCGCTGGCTGAGGAGGTGGAGGGCCCGCCAGGTGCAGCCGCACAGGTAGCACCCACACAGCTCCCAACCTCACCTGGACAGGCCTCCTGTGACCAGCATCGTCCCGGTGGGTGTGTCACCAAGGCTGCTTCTGTCACAGTGTCCTCTCTCCTTGCTCATCTGCCATCCTCCTGTTCCTTCCCACTCTTCTTATCACCATGCATCAGTTAAAAGTTCATTTCCTATCATGGACGAGTTGGCTTCTCCTTGAACTGGTTTAAATGCACGTTAACCGTACAGAGAGCTGTATATTGGAACTGCACTGCCTTTGTAGCTGTATTTGAAATATAAATGTAACAGAAGCAAGTTATTTCACATTTATCTGTATGATTTGGCACAGAGGCCGTCCTCTGTAGAAAGCAGCTCGATATAGGTCAGGATTCTGCTGCAGTCTCCTTCTAACTGGCCCACAGTTTGGATAAGTGTAAATGTAGAGGGTTGTATTCTTGTGGACCACGTGCGCTCAGTCCCCTTAGTTACAAACCCCTGTTAAAATCTGTACTTTTTTCCTGTGTTTTGTGAAGGACATCCATATGAGACCCTAAAGCTGATGTTTGCAGCACAGAGAAAATACACCAAGAGGCCTTCACCATGAGAACATGTGTTTTTCAGTAGTTTCTGTCGACATCTGTTTTCTCATGGAGAAATAAGACATCTGGTGAAGCTAATTGCAGATGTAGAAGCTTTGGTGTGCCACCACTTGCCCTTCTCTGAAGTCCCTCCCAGCCGATGCCATGGAGGACCACGCAGTAAGGTGACACCGTATTGGCTTCCAGCTGCACCACAGATACCCACAGTGATGGCTGTTGCGGTGCCTGATGATCTTTCATCTCCCAGAACGTCTTCCTTCCATACCGTTGCATCTTGCACGGCATGTGGGATGGCACGCACTAGGGGGTGTGTGCGTGTTGCTTGTTCTATGGGTTCCTGTCTTTTTCCTCTCTTCCAAGGCTTTGAAAAGGGGCAGGGCACAATGGTAGACTTTATGCCTCTCCAGTGCTTCCTCGAAACCTTGCTTTTCCCGTTGACTGTAGCTCTTTCTGAAAGTTGTGGTATGGTGATCCCTACCACTTGCACAATAATACAAGCAGCAGGTTGTGTAGTGGTTAGAGCTGCCACTGTCCATAGTTACAGATTCATTTCCCACTTCCTGCTGTAATATTCTTGAGAACAATACCTTCCCTGAATTACTTCAGCAAAAATTACCCTGCAATGCAAATGTGTAAATCATTAGTATTTTAAGTAGAAGTAGTTAAAAGATAAGCTGCTTTAGGGAAAAGCATCGACTAAATAAATGTGACAAGGTACATTGCAAAACCCATGGTTTCTTGTTGCTGGTCTAATTTCATATGCATGTGTCCTGAGACTACAGATTTGAACCCATGGGGGAGGCGAACCCTGTTCGGCTGTTTAAATATCACATCCAAATGTGCAACAATTCAGATTTTTTCAATGTCTTGTGAAGGAAATGTCACAAAGACAGTTGTAGGGCATGGTTATTTAGCGATGACCTTAGAGAACCAATCTCAGCAGGTTCTTCAACTCAACCCAAGGCTTTGTGGGCAGTCAAGAAGGGCACTGACCTTCATGAATCTGGCACAAGCTGAATCAGGCACAAGTGGGTGGCAGTAAAAACTTCTTGAACCCTGCTCTTCAAACTGTACCTGAATGACACTTTTCTGCACTGTTAACATCCACATTTGTCTAAATGGTTGCTGGATGCTCACAAGAAATTGTGTTGCATTTCTAAAGACATGTGCCTCTACAGTCTGACATCATTATCATATTTGAACATTTCTTGCCATGAAAAAAATTTAATCTGCATATAAATGGAAGGAAGTCCTTTGTTTGGGCTCAATGAAAAGCTAGCTCCTTTGTTTTCTGACGTGAATTAATTGTCAGCACTTTGAGGGCACGTTTTCTCTTTTTCCTCCTCTTATTTTCTCTCCCTCAGCCTTCCCAGAATGTATTATAATTAACATATTTGGATTTGAGCTTCAACTAGCTACCGTTGGTTGTGGAGTTAGTTGCTCTCTTTACCTTGGCAGATTCTTCTCTCTTGGCATGTATTAGGAACTGCAATGCAGGTTGCAGTGTTGTACTGCTGGCATGATGTGACGTGCCATGTGTCAGTCGAGTGCTGATACTATAGGTCACGTCAGCAAATGCATCAACAGTTAAAGATTTGACAGTTGGAAGCTATACTGTAAGTGATGCTTAGCGTTTTCTCAAAAATTGTTTATTGTCACATTATTTATGTCTAGAAAAATCAATTATGAACTTCAGACTTGCTAAAAATTTGAAACGGTAAATGGGGAAAAATAAGTGCGTTAAATGCACGGAGCGGCACAGAAGTAAATGCTTGCCCAGCTCCACAGCGGACTCGTGGGGTGGAGCTGCCATTCGTAAATGAAGATTAATTAGCTGCCGTAGTTAGTGAATGTTGTACGGGTGTGTTATTGCTGTGGTGTGTGCACTGGAACACATGCTGGCTGTTCAGCTGAGCTCAGGACTGCAGAGATGGACTTTTTTGAGGCATCCCCTGCGAATTCTGCTATCTGTTTTAGTGTTTGATGCTGAGGTCCCCCCAGCCACTGGAGAGGTCCTGGATCTTGTAGTCATCAGTCAGTGCTTGGCCAATAGGTCTGTCACTCGGACATGTGCTCAGTCTCACACGGTCTGACAGAAAATACATTCTTCCCCACTCTGGGATATGCATCCACCCAGACGCATAGAGAGCACGTCACACCCCAGCATCCCCAGTCCAGCCTGTTCTAGCCAGTTTGGTTGGCCTGTATGCAGCACCTCCAGTCATCCCCTGCCTCTGGATCTGACTGTCCTCTTTGTTTCTGGGTGACAGATAAGTGTCACTCTCTTCAGTGGCTCTGCTGTCATGCAAGTCTGTGGCAGGAAGTGATGGCTGCTGTTTCTCCGACACAATTGTGGCAATTGGAAAGTAATTTAAAGCAGCTGCTAGGGCCTTTGTTACAGGTCACACGCCTGCCAGGCTTGACTCTCCATGGGTAACAAGGTAACGGCTTTTACTTGGTACCGTGCCCGTGGAGTGGTTCACCGCTGAGTGATCTGTCTCTGAGCTAAGCAGTGTGGGCCACAAATGGGATCGATGCCTGTAGGAGAAGCAACCACTCAGCATGAGCAGCGAGGGGGGGGGGAAGCAGGGCCTCGAGGAGCTGACATTTTAAATGGGTTCAGTCCTGTCAGAGGTCCTGGTGAAAATATTGATGGAATCCAGTGCAGGCTGAATATACTTGTTTTGCTCCACTGACATGGGGTATTGAAATTGTTTAAGTGAAACTATTACTATAACACAGAACTGCAGGGTGTCATGTGTACAAGACATCCTTTACCTGACCTGCAGCTCAGGTGAAAAACTGCACCTGTAGTACCTGTTGGGAGTGTCCTCCTACTGTCATTGTGGTCAGCGAGGTGCTCTGGGAAGTCCATATGAGTGTTGTCAGTACCACCTTCATTGCTGGCTGGACACAGGTCTGTTCCACATGTGCAAAATTGATGTGTGAGTCTTTACTGCCATGCTATTACATGGAGGTAAGCTGTAGAAATGAGAATTTACAGGTACAGAACAGTTTACAAATGATGTTAAGAGCTTCTAGTCAGAGCTGATACAGAGAGCTGGTTTTGTGTGTGTGTGTGTGTGTGTGAGAGAGAGAGAGAGAGAGGAGGTGTTGCCAGAGGTGTTTTCACAGAAATAGACCACACATCACACCGAAAGAACTGAAACCATCAGTCCTGTGAACACACTCCTGCACTGAACTGCTTTTCACACTGAATAAACGCAGACATGCCACCTGTCTGTAGGCTCCCCCTAGTGTGCAGTGTAGGAATAGAATGTCTTGATACCTCCTTGCAAACTACAGTATGTTTTAAAACTTCACCTTGTCTTTCACCTTCTCCACCTGAATAAGTGATACTCACATTTTAATTGTAACCCTTTAATGAAGAAAATAAGCTCATACATTTTGTTTAAACCTGTCAGATTTCACTAGGAGTAAGTGTTTAGTCACAGTCCACTTATGCATGGCATTATCGCCTGTGTTTAGCTGTATATTTTTGGGACCTCACAGAACCCCGAAATAGTAATTCTGAGGTCTGGATTTGGGAGAAGTGTTGAATTACACTGTAACTTGTTTTGCTTAACTGTTCTTTGTAGTTTTTATTTAACACACACTTTTCTACAACTTAAAATCCATAAAAAATGTATGGATTGAAGAATAAATTGTTAACATCTCAGCATTCAACAATTTCAGCATTTTTCACTGTGCATTATTATTACCAAAAGCAATGACTTGAGACACTTTTGAAATGCTCAGAATGTTTTTATTTTTCAGTCCAAACATTTCTAAAAAATTAAGGTATTGAAAATTGTATTTAAATAAAGTAAAAATAAAAACAAAGACCAAAAGTAAATAACACACTACTATGATTGTAATTCAGCACTTGTCCCACATTCCAACCTCAAAATTACTGCTTTGGAGAGGTGTGGGGTGGAAAGCCCTCTCTCAGAGGGTCTCTCATGGTGATCTCCTAAAGCAGGGTGTGAATGTTGAACTTTGTGGACCTAGGAGGGCCCGTTGCACTGAGATTCCTGCCTCTGTGATATTCTACACTATGTGGCATCTGGAGTTTCTCATTGGCTTCCTGTACCTGAGTTTTTACCCTGGTGTGTCATTTCACTGTTACTGGATCTCCATCCCTGCGGTGGGCAGAAGGTTCCTGTTAGCTGTGGGTATCTAAAGGCCCATTCTAGCTGTGGGTTACACTGACATGTTGAATGTGGTAAGTCCTGGTTATGCCCTCCCACACCCACCACACCCATTTTCCTCCACACCAGCATTCTTGGTGTTACTCATGAGTCCTGAGTGCTCTTTATCACACCAGCCCTCCACCAGTTTCCCATCAAGTGCTGTTCATCTTACTGGCCCTGCAGGATAGTCAGTAAAGCCTCCTGTGAAACCTGCTCAGCCCCCACTTTGATGACACGTTGATTTGCGGTGGTTGGCTGCTGCACCCCCCTGAGACCTCATCAACACCGGGGCTGATAGAAGTGTCACTGCCACTCACATATTCTTCACCTGTGTATGGGAGCCAGTGGTGAGGTGCTGTGATAACCTCAGTCTGCTCTCTCTCTTCCTTCTCCACAGTCCAGTTCGAGGGCCTGGAGAAGACATGCATGTCCCCCACCAAGGAGGCCAAGGTACGGCCCCCACAGCGCCACTCCAGCGGCTGTCTGGTCAACACCAAGCTGGGCTCGCTGGACCACTGCAACGTGGCCGTGGGCGAGCGCATCGACCCATCCATGCCCCTCGAGAGCCAGTTGTGAGTGGCGCCCTCTCACGGAGCACCCCCCAGTGTCCTTGTCTGGGTCTGCTGGCAATCATTAATATAAAACTCCAATTCCAGACCTTGGCTGTCACTTTTGGGGCTGTGTTTTTGCAAAACTTGAGCAGTTTTGCAAAGAGGACAAAAACTGAAATGTCAAGATGTGCGAAGTTGACATAGGCTTATTCAAATAGACTCAGGGCTGCAACTTCTGCTAAAGGTGCCTTGACTAAATATTGGTCTGAAGGGGTGAGTACTTGTGCACTCAGTGATTTTGTATTTTATGTTTGTAATTAATTCAAATTACAAGCATAACAATTCATAGAAGTGGTTTCACTTTGACTCTACACTGTGATTTTCTGTTCTTCAGTGTCAAAAAAAGCCTAATAAAATCCACTATGATTCAGGTTTGTAGAACAATAAAACATGAAAATATCTGGGGAGGTGAATACTTTTTATAGGTTCCTTACCTGTTTAAGCAGCTCAGTGTTTTGCAGGATAAATGAATGATAAATGCCTTTTCTACAAGGTACTATAGCAGGTTCCCTTCTGAGATTTAAACCAGCAGCTTTTAGATTATAAATCCATGTAGTACCCTCACTTACAGTTATTGCTAGAGCAGGAGGAAGAGATTCAGACTGATTTTGCTTTGAAATTGGTTGGTCTTTGGAGATATGAATAGACACAGGGCCACATATTTTTATAGAGAAGAAAAAATTGTTCTCTTGTTCTTTTTCTCTTTTTCCATAATGTGTTGTAGCTGGTACCACGGAGCCATCAGCCGCATAGACGCAGAATCACTGCTGAGGCTGTGCAAGGAGGCCAGCTACCTGGTCCGGAATAGCGAGACTAGCAAGAACGACTTCTCGCTGTCCCTCAAGTAAGATTACACCACCTATTGCCATTTATAACTCTTTGCGTGTCCTGTCACGTGTCTTGTGTCCTGTAGGATGTCTCACACTGATGTCCTCTCTACTTTTACATCTTCATGTGCACTGCGTGTCGTACATATCCACGAGTGTCTGGGGACATCCGTGTTTTTGAGTTGGTGGAGATGCATTACAAGTCACTGCAAATATCAAGGCTACAAATTGACACTACATAAAACCAGCAAACCTCTCATGCTCCAGTACCCCTGCACTTATATCTTTCTCCCCGTCAGGGTTATGCGGGAATGTCACACCTCCACCGCTTTAGGGGATGTTTTTAATCAATTTATTTATTAATTTAACTGACAATTTTCTTCAAAGCATCCTAAAATTTTAGGTTTGTATACTAAGCTACCCAAAGCTATTTACACCTTTCTATAGCTGGAAGTTTTTGCTGTAGCAGTTCAGGGGAAGTACCTTGATCGTAGTGCAGCAGCAGGAGGGGGATTCGAACCTGGGTCGTTTGATTGCATATTGCTGACAGCTGTAAATGCTAGTGCCCATTTATGTTAATCATCATATGATGCTAATGTTCTAATAACAGGAATTTTAACCATCCTGTCTATCCATGATCTCTCTCTGAAGTCACAAAGCTCATGTTGTGTTACCTTCCCTCAGTTGCTCTGCCCTCAGTCTCTCACAAATGGCTCGAGCCGGCTGGCATATCTGGATTCTGTCAGCTTTGATAGGCGTTGCTATTAATGTGGGCACTGTTTCAGTAGAAGCGTACAGGAAAGCTCTTCTGCAATGTATAACCAAAGGAGTTTGCTTTTAAAAAATAAGATATTTTGGAAAAATGTTTTAGCTATAGGGATGAATTTTTGTTTCTGTTATTAATCTATACAACTGCACCTTTTTGGGTAGTGAACCACTTAACTAAATATTTGCTTTAAAGTGTATATGGGATGTACCTTCTGTTGTACTAAAATCAAAACCTTACATTACTAAGGCCTGCAGTTCTGCTCTGGATGGGCAGTAAAAGCCACTATTTTGAAGTGGTGAAGAAGTAGAGACCCTGCATTTACAGTTGTGGACCTGAGGCAGGAGGATGGCACTGGCACACACTCTTCTTGCTTCCTCTCTTTGTCCATAAGTCCAGCCACAGACACTATATTGAGGGGCTGGAGAGAACAACAGGGATCATCAGAATATGAATAGAGGCTGCATCACACCCCCCCCCCCCAGTCTTTGCAAATTAGCAGCTGACATAAAAAGTTAAATATTGTTCAGAATAACTATTCTTCCTCTGTAATGCAAAACAACCATTTATGGTTCTTTTTGATGCTGGATTTCTGTTTCCCCATGTTTTTTCCAGCAAACAATTGGACATAACCTTTAATCGTTATTTCATTTATTTGCTTAGAATGGCTCTTAAGAGGATTAAGTTGCAACATGTTCACATCAAATTCACCATTAGGTGCTCAAGTGAAACTCCCAGGATGCTTTGCTTTCCAAGTGCTACATATCAGACATAATTGTCACATGGCACCTCTGTGGCGCTTAGCAGATGGATGACTGTCACAGTAGCATCCTGCCTGTTCCTGATGGGTTTCAATAAAGCTTAAAGTAAAAGGAGGTATAGGATTAGACCAGCCCAAAGCTCCAAAAAACTGATGTTCTCAACATGTGTTGGGTGAATCAGCGTCAGGGGTCATGCTGGACGCCTCTGATCAGGGTGCTTTCAGCCTGGTCCGCCCATGTTCAGCACACTTGGCTTTACTTGCTAGCAAGATAACCTTAATGCAGTCACCTCGCATCCTCCTGCAGCTGAAATATTGATGGTGCCTTTACACAGCACGTTTGTGATGTGCATCAGCGATGAATGAGGTGCCCATCCAGCCTCACCTCTTCAGGAGGTGGGGTATCTTTTATGTCGCTCAGATCTACACCCTTTCTACTCTTTAAGCTTGTTTTTAGCCTTTCATGAGCCCCTTTAAACCACTGCTGCCTCTGTGCACCAGGGAGGGGTTTTCGGTAAGCTGAGAATTACGTGACCGAGGTGAGAAAACAGACCTTTGATGAGAGAGAAAACTGCTCTAACTTTAATTTGGGCAACAGAAGCTTTGGGAAATGGGCCAGCAGAAATGCACAGGAACCGCCTGGCACAGACAATTACTGTTTATATCAGTGGTTCTAAAACAGTAACTGCGTAGGCTTATATGTTTACCTGTGTCCATCGCAACAATGGACCCATGGGACTTCTTGTTACTTGCAAAATTCGTTCCTGAAAATCTGCTATTAATTCAAAAGGGAAAAATAAATAACACATTTGTGAGCTACAGAAGGATGATGCACTTTTCAGCATAATGCAAAACTGTCAACTGTTTTAAAACACAGAGAAAATTTAATTCAATCCCCATGCCAGAATATGACCATTAAACTGAGGATTAAGATCCACATGTTGAAAATCTCTACTATGTAACACATTTACAAGATAGTTTAGTTGAGTTCTGTTTCCCTCTCAACATGTACATTATTGGTAATAGCTCTATGAATTCAGTTTAATTTTACTGTTCTTGGGCAGCATTGTGGAGTAGAAGTAGAATTTGCATGCTGTCTATATGTTTTTGGCCAGGTGCTCCAGTGTACTTCCACAGTCCAACGATATGTTTTGAGTGAACTGGTGACTTTGGTGATATATTTGCAAATTATACAATAATAAATCTTTCACATGAAGGCATTCAGAATGATACTGTTGTTGGAGAGAATTTTGTGTTTGCACAAATTTAAAGCTTTTCTTTGCCTTTTCTACTTTTATCATCGTGTATAAAACGTTTGTCTAGGTATCATTAATATTATAAAGAATGTGGAGATTTTGGAGTTTTTTGCATGTGTACATAGACATCTACTTTATGAGACAGTTGAGATGTACAAGAAAGAACCCATACCCTGGGTAAAGGGGTTCTGCTCTCATCATGTGGTGTTTGATGTCACCAAGGCACATGTGATTTTGAACTTTTCTTCCCATAAGTTAATTCTTATATGTGAAAGTTTATAGTTTCATACATGAATTTTACTGTTGAAATTACATATGTTCCTGTCTCTTTGTTATATGAGGAAACCATGTAGTTCAGTTTTGATCTTTTGATTTCTTTAGTACTATCTACCACACGGTTACTGTCTGTATATAATTTCAGAAACAAAATTCTGTTTAGAGCATATTTGACTTTTGGATTGACAGAGTAGAAAGTTCCTCGTTTGGGGAAAAAAGGCATTTATATCTGTGCATACTGCATTTTGTATGGTACACAGTGTCTCTCTCTCTCTCTCTCACACACACACACACACACACATAAAGTACTTATGGTGTTAAACTGAAACTGCTCCAGACCAGGGACCAAGCTTTCACAAGAACACAATAAAGTAGACTTTGGAGTGATTTCTATGTGTTTATTCTAATGAATTGATTTGGTGAACAGTCCAAGTTCCCTGTTAGGGTGGCAGTTTTTTAAAATTTATTCAAAAGAAGCCATTAAAATTAGTGTAGTCCAAAATGGATATTTTTAGCTGTATTAATTATTGTCCAGAAATAAAGTTAATTCTGACATCTTATGCTGTTGAAGATTTGGTGGTATTATTCTGAAGAATAACCTTTGATTTTGCACGTTACCCCCATGTCTTTAGGAGATCAGGACCAAACAGGGGAGGAGAACAGTTGTAAAGTGAAATTCTATATATTGAGATGCATGGTTTCTTAAACTATTTATGAGTGTGATGTTTGCTATGCAGAGAATCTGGAATACAGATGGGGTAACAAAATTCTGTATCAGTCGTAGCAGGCAACAACTGGCTTTTGGAAAAAAAATGCATATGGCTATTCAGATCTAAGTGAGGGGATTTTTAAGGTATTTACATTTGCTGGACAGTGAAAAGGAAAGTGACTTCTTTTCCAGTTTAACTGCTGTTACAATGAGCAGCCATTTTATATCTAATGAACATTTTGTTTAATGGTTATTTTCATAAACTGCTTTTGCTTATAATAACTCAAATCACAAGGCAGTCTCTTTTTATATATTTAAACATTAAAATGAAAATAGTTTACACTTTTGTCGTTATTGCTTTTCTCATTTATGGTCTCACATTATCATAGAGGGTAATAATGCAGTGTTGTGTGTGAATAGCCATAGTTTAAGATTATTTGCTTTCTGGAACACAATTATTCGGCTAATAAAAGGATAACATCATCTGGATCACTCGCAGTTTATCGGGACCACTGCCACACCATTTTATTTTTTTAGGGTTTATTTATTCATTTAAAGAATCTTGTGCCTGCCGAGTTTAGAGCATATGGCCGAGTTGTCATCTTAAGCAAACCTTAGAGAAACTGAATCTTTTTTCATAAGAACCTTACTAAAGCAGCAGTTTTGTTTGAATTCTTATATTTCAGTTTGCACTGTAAGTAGTTTTCCATAATGAGAAATTATTTAGATTACAGTGTAATCCAAAATATGCTTTTACCCAATTCACATTTACCTATAACTTTAATTTCTTGTGCAGGAAGTAAAGAACTGAAGTAACCAGGAGACAAGTCCTTCAATATTTAAGTTTGAATCAAAATACACTTTAAGCATCATGTTTTCGATTCAGTAGCACTTTATGGATTGCCCTTTACATTTAATAGGTTAGACAGGAGGGGAAAAAATCCCATTTTCCCAGAATACCTTGTGTTTCTCTTACAGTTTTGGATACTTTGCCTTATTTTTCCTTGCTGTGTTGGGAACATCATAAATAGCCCTTAGACAAGTACTCTCTAGAGATCTCAGAGATCTTATTGATGTTTGAGCCTTTTAAGTGAAATGTCTGGTAACCTCAGTCATCATTTCCTACATATTGGCAAGGTGTTCAAAAGTGGATCTGTCTGAAAGGCAGTTTTAAAAAGGCCTCTGTTTTCATGGCTCGGAGGCTGTACAATATGTGGTGTTAGCAATCAGTTAAAAACTGTTTTATGACACTGCAGACGCCGTGGCAGAGAATTTGCTAGCTGGGTGTCTGAAAGTGGTATTGTTAACCTTTAACATACATCTTGATTCAAGGTGACTTGAAGTGTTAGATGATCAGCTTTACATTGATTTTCTGCAGCAGGGTATTCTTGGAGTATTAATTTGAGGCAAACTCCCTGCTCAAGAATGCTACCTCAGGAGACAGGTATGAACCTTCAGATGGTCAGGTGAGAGTCACAAGCAATTTGCTGCCCAGTTATGCTGCTTATGGTTATTTTTGCCCATTTGACACTTAAAGTTGGCAGCTTGTAATTATTCCATGGCCATTAATGGAATAAGACCTGATGAGGGACTTGATCCTGCAGTCTTTCAGTCCCTTTCCCACTAAGTTATCTTCTGCCCTCATTATGGTACAGAGCAGGATAATAAATTAATGTTACATTACATCACCAGCGGGAATGAGGAGCCCCTCTCCTGCCTTCCTTGCACTCCACTCCCACACCAGCACACATACCACACCACAGCCTTGGCAGAAGCTCTCTGGAGGGGTGAGCAGGTGGTGTACTGGTTAGAGCAGCTGTCTTCCACTCAGAAAACCCAGAACTGATTTTCACTCATGAATATAAGAACTTACCCTGAATTGTTTAAGTAAAAATTATCCAGCTGTATAAATGACTGAATCATTGGGTTTTGTTTTGGGGAAAAGTATCAGGTAAATAAATAGATGTAACTGTGGCACTGTCATTCTGGCACATTTTCTCCTTGGGTTTGGATGATGAGATCAGTATGACTTCATGGTTCAAGGATGCAATTAGGAGATAAATAGAAAGTGGGCCTGTCTCACTTGTACAACAGCCAGCTGCTGGCAGTGGACACTTGCACTCACATAAACACACATCAGAGAGCCCCTGATGAGGAGACCGCATCTGCTGACAGTCACCATGGGGCTGTAATAGCTCCAGTAGATTTCTGATGCCTGTCCGGGCCATTTACCGTGGCCAAGCGTTCTGGGGACGCAACAAGGCCCTGCAGCTCTAAAGACACAAGTCCAATCTTACATCTCCAGTTATTTGTCTCCGCTTGTATAGATGATAAATGGCTTTCTTAGCATTTTTTCACAGATTCCTATTTCCCATGTGATTAAAGTACTGTGTCACTCCTTCTGTTTCAGATTTCGGTTTTTAGTAACACAATGGGATGGATGTGAGTGTTTGTCAGTTTGAATAATGCAGTTAAAGCTACCTCTGGCTGAAATCACACAGGCAGCTTCTCCTTTGCTGTGCTTGTGGTGACTGACACACAAACACATGTAGGACACAATGTCACATTAGTTGTATTGTTCCCATAGATTGTAATGCCAGGGTTGGTTGTTTGGATTTTACCAGAGATCCTGACCAGAGGTGATGCGAGAGTTGACCCCATTGTTTGGTCTAATGGTTCAGTCAGCCAGAGATTACTGGCTGGCCACAACAATGCCACCTAGGGGTCTGGAAAGTGGTCTTCCAATAAATGCTAGATCTCTGGTGTAGGGTCTAAAGTGTCTCTGTAGGTTGCACATCCACCGCCTTCCTGGTACCCTGACAACTGTGGGGCCATGTTTTGTTCAGTCAGGTTTAATGACAAATCAGACACTACTTTCATGATAAATGAAGAGAAAATTTTGGATTTTTGTGATAACATTGGAAAGAAAGTACAGTAATCCCTCAGTGTTCGAATCTAATTCATCCCTGAAAACTCCTCGGATACAGAATTTTTCAGATCCCAACTTCCTATTTCCCATTATTTCAAATGGGGGAAACTAAATAAATAATGTGCTCCCAGCCGATCGGAAAATGCCTTTATAAATGTAAACGCTGGTTACCTGATTAGAAAACACCTGTTGTCATTCATTTGCATATTTACACAGCATGATACAGTGTGTATGGTACAGGACATTTCATTTAGTCCTGCCCCCCCCCCCCCCCCCCCCCCCCCCCCCCCCCCCCCCCCCCCCCCCCCCCCCCCCCCCCCCCCCCCC
>UFQX01000128.1:427500-538844 GCA_900497675.1 Arapaima gigas | reverse complement strand
CCCCCCCCCCCCCCCCCCGCCCCATGTCACTGCATTACACACGGGAGATGAGACAGCGCATGTGCAGTTTGCAGCAGGAGTTCAGTATTATGAGTTGTTGAATACAGGGAATAAAGATGTGTGTCAAAGTAACCTGCTGCGTCCACATCTTAAAAATAGTTTCATTTAAAAAAAGAAAAATGCTCGATAAAGGCAGTGACCAGTTTTATCAGACAATGTGAAACAAGCGGAAGCAGAAAACTCCTGTGCAGATGTACATCTAGCTTTGGATAAATTCAGTGCACAGTAGAGTTTATTACAATACATACAGTATTACGCTATTACAGTACACAGTATGGTGCTGTAAAGTATTTGTAGATTGTTTAAATTTATTTACTTGCATTTTATTTTTTAAATTATGGATAAGCTTTGGATAAAAATTTGTCATAGCAAAAGCTTCCATTCAGAGATTGATATATAGGTAATAATTTTAGAGCCATTATCGCAAACATTGGGATGTAAAGAGTTCAGATATCGAAGAATTGCTTCTTTATGCGGATTTCATGTATAGTTTTTAAGCCTGTAAAACGAAAACTCCACATATTAAAGCAGCAGACCAATTTCAATTGAATGGTGACAACCAAAAAAAAATCCACTTTTCATCTGGATTTACCTAAAATAACATGAAAAGTTAACACTTCTGTTTCTCACCTTCATCGGTGTGTTTCACCACTTCAAGTTTGACACACAATGAAAGGCTTTCTTTCTTACTTTGGCTTTTCAGTCCCAGCAGAAAATACCCAAGATACCTTTGTTCCCCTCATTGGAATAGTAATGAATGTAAATAGAAAACACAAAGTACATCAATAGAGAATTGTGCCTGTATAACAGGTTGGGGTACCTTTATTATATGTGACCTGATGTTTCTCTCTTTCTGTCCTGTCTGTGCTATTCCTCCCGCCACAGGAGCAGCCAGGGGTTCATGCACATGAAGCTCTCCCGAACCAAAGATAACAAGTACATTCTGGGCCAAAACAGCGGCCCCTTCGACAGCGTCCCAGAGATCATACACTTCTACTCCAGTCGCAAGTTGCCAATCAAGGGGGCCGAGCACATGTCCCTGCTGTACCCCGTGGCCATCAGGACGCTGTAGTGCAACTCTGTTGCAGTGGTCAGCAGGGTCAGAATGCTGGCCATACCTGGTCAGAAAGAACCTCAGGAGAGGACTGGGAATTGAAGGTCAAAGGCCCAGGTGTTCTGACGATCATGACGCTTGATCATTTGCTCGCATCAGGACTCCCAGCCAAGTCCAAGAGGCACAAACTATCTCAGTTTTGTCTCTCATGTCACAGTGTGCAAAGGGCCTTGCTCTGATCTCAGAACTGTGACCAACCTCAATGTCTTTGGCTCTCAAATGTCAGATCACTGATCTTTAAGACCTGTTTCCACTCCTTTCATGTTCAGATGATGCTACTGGCTTCAGACCCGCACTCTTCACCCCTCCTGCAGCCATCTAGTTGCTGTTGGTCTGTTCTCCCATATGTTGGAAAAAGGGCAGAAAGTCCCTGCTCAGAGAGCACCAAATCCTGAAGGCCAACAACGCCGCCACCTGTGCAGAACAACCTTTTATGTCTTGCTCTCATTGCTTTACAGTGAGGAAATCCATAAGAAGTCAGACAGCAGCTGGGCTGACACTGATTTCAAAGTGACTCCAATTTTTATTTCTTTCACTGTGTACGTTACATGTGTGAATGTCAGTGATTAAGGGAGGGTGAGTTCCACCTTCCCCACACTTTCTGTTCTTGTTTGATGGGCAGGGGTAGCCATGTGAACATGCTTCACAATAGTTCTCTAAACAAATTAGTTCTCCTAAAATTCTTATTCTTAATGCTCAGTGTGTTTGTGGACATATTTTGGATGAAAAAGAAGGAAAAAATGGCTGGTAAATTCCTGTAAGATACTTGTGGAGCCAATAATTATCAACCCCCTGCCTAACTTAGGAGATCCCAGTGAAGTAGCCAAGGATTTGTACAAAGCATACCTATATAAAGAGTTCCTTAGAAGACACTTTCTGATGTAGAGGGTCTGCTTTCCCACAACTTGATTCAAGTACCATCAGACCTGGTGAACACCTGGCTCAGAATCTGTTCACATAGAGTTGACTGCTTCTGTGATCCAATTTCATGTTGCAGTGTCTTTCGTTTCTTTTCTTCCAACAATGGTCATGTGATTGCTTCGCTGTTGGGGCAAAGAGCCCCCAAACAGTGGCTTTAACCATGCAAGCCTCTTCCCACCATTGGCATATGAAGGACGCAAGGTCCATCTCCCCTGAAGATTAGGGAACAGTTCCTTTTAAATAGTCAAATAAATGTCAGAGAATCCATCCTAGCATAGCCTTGATGAATGGCATCATCTGCATCATCTACCTCACAAAGCTGTATTCCATTCCCTCATCTACTGAACAGCAGGTACAGTAAATTCCTGAATTAGCCTGCCCACTGAGAATACCAACATTTTACCAAAATCATGAAGTTTGATTAAGAATCAGATGGCTTAACATTTTTAATTTCTAATAGAACAACACAATATGTATTGTCGTTGGTTTCTAAACCTGTGCAGCAGAAGTTTGGCTGATACCTTGTATTGCATGAGAAGAATCGCTAGAATGTACTAGTAGGGTTCCTGAGATTTGCTTACAGAGATTGCGCCATAGCTGTAATATGTTCAGGGAAAATTCTTGCTGATTTTTTCTTCTTTTCTGAACCTCCTACTGTACCTTGTGATCATGTTTGGGTGGAAATTGAAAAACAATATCTGCTTCTCCAACACCTTGCAGATTTTCAGTTATGTTCAGATTTGTAGTCATTTTGGTCTCTGTGGCATGATTTGTGGCCCCTTGGGGTCCGCAGCTACAGTGGACTGGTCAATTGTACAAAGTTCACTTGTCTTCAGCTCAGACTGTCCCTCTGAACACATCTGGCTCCCTGTCTCCTCAGTGGCCTTACTCTGTTTGCACCTGTCATCTGTACTGCAGTTATCTTCTTTTTGTTGCATGTAGTTTCCTTACTCAAATGGTACAACCCCATGCGTAATGGGCCTGAATGGAGGAGATACGCAGGAATGTACATAAGCTCTTCTTCCACAGGAGTTTACCGCGATGGGGTAAATGTCAGAGGAGCCACCACCATCAATAGGGGGCAGTTAGATGGAGAATTATCTGTAGGACTAGAGTGCTTCTGATGCCAGGAGACCTGTGCCCTGGACCTGTGATTTTTCTAAAGGGTCACTTGGGAGAGCTGAAATGATGGGATCCGAACTGTGCCTGAGGCGAAAGACTCTCCCCCCCAGCTATAACATGGGACCCCATGAAATGTTGCTAAGGACTATCCTAATAGAAGCTGGAGTGAAACGTCTACAGATTCAACATGTGTATGTGCTTGTGTAAGTGCACTCAGCCATCCTATGGTTTATCCATTTAAAAGTGGTAAAATGGGTAAAAATGGAAATGAGCTTGTGAGTGAATACATGGCACTAGTCATGAGAGGGAACAACAGATGTTACCCATTCCCCTCTTGGTCCCGGAAACGGTTCTTGTCTGGTATGAATCGGTGTGAATGAAGGATTTGACAGGGAAACGGTTCCATTTGTATGTTTTAGAGACCTCCAGAAAGGGCAGAGCAGAGAGTAGGGCAGAGGGCCTGCATCCATCCTACATACTGCCATCAGCTTGCTCTTGTGTCCTGCTTGTGGGCAGGGGGGGGTGCCACCCTCTGCAGACCTACGTGTTTGTGTGCATTGTTTGCTCGTGTGTGCACTAATCTGACACACCATGCATCCCTCTTTGCCAAATGTATATAACTGAATGTATTGTAATGGGGACATGGCGGTAATAAAATGCAATGATTAAGGATTAAGAATAAAGTAAGGTTTATGAATCAAGACCATGTCTTCTCTCTTCTTATTGTGGTGACACTTTGTCTGGTTTCTGAGATTGCTGTAATTATTATTTTCAAAGCTCCTGTGATTTTTTTGGGAAAGTGTAATTTTTTTAAATCTTGTAGTTAAACACACTTATGAGGGATGTTAAAGACTAGTTATCGGGCACCATGGGAAAGTGCATGTCGTAAGAAGCTAGAAATTTGATTGGAGTTATCATGGGAGTTTGTTATAATTAAAATGGTTTCAATAGTGCGCCGCAAACTCATTTCTCTTTCACACACACACACACACACACACACACACAGAGTCCCAGATACATATTCCAGACCCTACAGGGATATGTTAATCACGTGCGCCAAAGGAGAAGCAGATAACGGAACGCTGTGATAGCAGCCATCTGGAAAATCTTACAGAGAACAGGTCACTGTAAAAAGTTTTCATAAACATCCTTGGGTTTATTGGTTTCCATGGTGAAATATTAGCTGAAGGTAAATGCAGGGCAGTGGAGAGGTGTACGAGGCACCCAGGACACCCTTTTGTTGGGTTCAATATGGACAGAAAAAGAAAAGGGCATTTGAAGTGATGTCTGGTATTGCCTCAGATCGGAAAAGGAACAGTAAAATGAAGGGCTCATGCTATTTTCAAAATCACGTACGTGTTTTGTGTATATTTCCTAGCTCATTAGTATTTATAGCAAAAGATACGTGATCTATGTCTTCATTGATGCTTAAGTGAGCTATAACTAATGTTACACGGTTACATGAAATACCTCTTCTTGAAGATTATTATTCAGCAAAAGCTGCAAATAATGTCTTCTTTATTGCTCTCTTTTCTGGTTATTTTTCAGTGCATTTGGCTCCTTCCTCCCCAAGTAAGGATCTATAATAAATGCCCACAGTTGCATTTTTCCCTCAAATCAGGCTGCCAACAAATGAGGACTCACTGGCACCTGCAGGCCAGCTTCTAGGCTTCCTGCCAAACCTTTAGTGTGACTTAGTCCAAGATATCATTTGGATGACAGTGAAGAGTCTACTGGGAAATCTGGTTAACAGCAGTTAGTAGCTGCTGAATGGCACAACTAATGAAATAATTAGAAAGGAGAAGAGAGACAAGGAGGTAGAAATGAAGACAACGGTGCAGTGTCTTGTCCTTGTACACATCCAGGCACGGATTTGCCCGTGTTCTGCAGGACTGAGAGGCAGTAAGCACCTGTGACTGGGAACATGAGGCTGTGAGGCTCGAGTGTCGACAGTCACACATGAATCATCACCCTCCAGAAATGTATGCTGTTGGACAGCACGTGGTCCTGAGAATCCCTTCCATGACAAAGGGCTACATGAGCCATAGACCTGGGCTGCACAACTAGAGTTAGTCTGTGCTGTGCTTAAATGGGTTCCCTTTGGCTGCTCTGGTAACTCTAAATTGCCTGTGTATGGGTAGTTGCCTTAAGTAGCTTAGTAACCAATAAATATCATTTTAATTCATTTTAGATAAAGAACAAAAATATAGATGATAATACCACTAAAAATTTCCTGACCCCACCAGTCACTCACAATTGTAAACTATTTGTTCGGCACCCATCCCGGAACCACTAAGCAACAGAGTAGGAGGGACCATGGACATGCCGCCAGATGACCACATCTACCTGTGTCAAAGAAGAGGAAAAAACTAGAAATTAGGCTGTCTGGCAATAAAAGGGAAAAACAAAGCTAAACCCTTACTAAGAAAATAACAGTCCACACGACAGCCTGGACCCAGTGCTTTCAAATACGAGTCAAAACATTGGGTTTTGTGGTGTAGAGATTAAATTAAACCGTGGCCTAGCTCTACCTGTCTCAGACAAAGCATCTACAGCTAGTGTCTTGGAACTGTTGTCAATTTTTACAGGGTGTAGTGCCGCATACCAAACGCTGGCCCAACAGCAGGTGGTCCCCATGTTGCATTTTCAGGCCCAAGGCCTCTCAACACTGCAAAAGCGCAAAACTGTTTTTGTTCTGACATGATTGTCAGGAGTGGTCTCACTGCCCTGGACTTTCTGAGTTCCTTGTTGTTCACTGTGGAGTCTCGACTCACTCGGTCTGCAGCAGCACAGTGAGTCACACTGACAAGGTCAAGTGTGCACTAAACATGAGCAAAGGACAAGAATAATAGCACGACAAAAAGTTATGTTATGGACTCATGCAATCAGCCATCAAATTAAATTTTATATAACCAGTTAGGATGATTGGCCAGAAAGGGAAACAAATAAAGTGATGAAGGGGAATTTGGCTGGAATGACAGATCCCCACACCTCTGTGAGGAACAAGATACTGGAGATCCTGGCTGTGATCCAGAAGGCATCTATTAACCCGCAGCCTGCTTATCAAGAGGAGGGGGCGTTTGGCCGTCTTTCAGACCGGACAAGAGGTTGGTCATTCATTCATTCATTCATTCATTCATTCATTCATTTTAAATCTAAATTTACAATTTGAATATTAGAGTCAAGCATTCTGCCCACAGCAGAAGACCTGATGAGGGAAGGGGATCTCAGCCAGAAGCTTACAGGGTTTAACATTTAGCAGACAAGAAAAGGGTTGATGACTGTGACAACACTGTACAGAAGGTTGACTGGAAGAAGTCCTGTCAATGAGGGAGAGTTCTGGAAGATACAGAATATCTATAATTGACACTAGTAATCAGCTTTATTTCTCAAGATAAGCAGATTGTGTATGTCTTAGTGTATTGTGTTCTCCAGACAGAGGAAGTAAACATACAGATATTGAACCCCGAATATCTTTTTACATAGGCCCTGACTTACAAACTGTCACTATCTGGTAGCCCTTGGGGTGATGCTTTGGTGTGCAATTTGAACTGGTATGCCAGACATATTTTTGAACAACAAATATTTATCAGAAAAGTTCATATCCAGGAGAAGTTAACTATTAAACAGCTTGTATGTAGGGGATTAACTGTATGTTTTCAGGTTTTACTACAAACATTGCAAAAGCAACAGGGTTGATTATTTATTGTGTTCCACCAAATTCCGTCTCACGTGAGGTTTAAGCTGTTGAAAGAGAGGCGGTAAATGAATTCCCTTCACAGCCTTGCGTTTGCAAGAGGAGACTGCAGCTTTCAAATGGGTCCCCACTGCCAGCATCAGCTCCCGCGGGACTGCCTTTTCTAAAGAGGGTTATACAACCAGGGTTGAAGTGACTCATTGAAATGGATAAAGGGTGGACAATGGAGAGGAGGAAAACAACAACAAAAAAGAAACTTGAAATAAGTGGCTGACATATCCCATTCAGGGGGTGGGTAGATGGGTGATGTCAATTGCATGCTTATTTCACATTCTGCTCACTGTGGTCTGCTCTAAACCACTTCAGCCTACACACTGGGTGCAAAAAATGGGAGTGCTGTGCTGTTTGGGAGCACAAGAGACTAAACTGTGCACTTCTTCCTGGATTAAGAAGCACATTTGGGGAGGGTATTGTCACTGCATGGCATAGGCAACAGATGGGCTGTTGGGCCTGTGTAAAACTGATTTCTAACACTCCTGTAATCCAGATCTAGGGGTTTGTAACTACAGCTGCATGTGATGGTGGCTTGGTGTGGTTCTTTGGAGAACCAGACTGCGCTGACAGCTAATGCGTTTGCTTTTCCTTATCTTCATAATCCTGCTTTGCTTTCCTTCAGTGCAGGGATTACCTGAAGCAGAGGTTAAAAGAACTTTTTGGTAAAACATGTTGATGTCAAAGTACGTTTATTTATCTGATGCTTTTCTTCAAAGTAGCCTACATTGTTAAGTTGCTTTCAATATTACCAATGTAGATTGCACAAGATATTTAGTATATAATTACGTTTATTTTTAACAGATGCTTTTCTCCAAAGAGACATGCAAAATTGCACTTCACAAATAGAGAGGGATACAGACACAAACACAAGATTCTCAAAGCACAGCCACTTAGTACAATACCACCAATTTTACATGCAGTACAGGAGTAACTGCATATAGCTGAGAACAGTTAGACAAGGAGTACTTTTTTCTTTTAAGCAGATAGGTTTGTGAAAATTTATTTCAGAGATCGGATGAAAGCGGGTCCAAAAGAGATGTGTTTTGTGATCCTTTTTTAAGGTTGAGAAATATTCAAAAGTTTTCAGTGAGAGAGAGAGAGAGAGACAGAGAGCCAGCACACTCATTCCATCACGTTGGAGTCAAAACTGAGAACCTTCAGGCTTTTAGATTCCAGTTCAGGTTAAATACTTTGCTTAAGGGCACAACAACAGGAGGAGGAATTATACCCTAGGTCCTCTGAGGCCAGGGCAGCAGCTGTAACCACTACCCACCATTACCCCCCATTCATGTAACCTTTGTAATTGTGTATTTTTTTCAGTTTCTTAAGACCCCGCCACACTCCTCTCCTATTGTCAGCATAGGTGGGCAGGGAGTGGTCTGGTCTCAGAAGGGTCAATTCTCATTCATAGCCCCCAGCTTCCAGGCCTCAAACCAAATGAGACAGGAGGCTGCCACCCAGCATAACAAACTGACACATCGTTTTTAAGTATTGTTTTTTTACATGGCAAAACAAATTAGTTTGTTTTTACAGTGTCAACAGGATGAAAATTAAATTTTATACACAAATTGTATAAAGTATGCCAGGATGTCACATACAATGCCAAACACAATACTTTTCTCCCATCTCCTTCAGTACACAGTCGCAAAAAGGATGAGGCTTCATAGCAACTTTTTTAATTTGACAGATTATTGTTACCAGAGTTATGAATAAAAGCTTAGGAAGGACAGCATTGTGCAACATTTAGTGCTGAATGGAAAACCCTATGGAGACTCAGATGAACTGAAGACAAACAGGGAAACACTAAATCAGTAAAAGCCCAGAGAACTGAGTCCCTGGATGAATATCCTGGAATTGTAGACACCCAGACTCACAAGGGTTGGATGTATTTTATTCTGCTACATTTTATGTACTGTACTACAGAAACACTAAAAAGGTTGGTTTTCAGTTTTTTTCACTGTTTGACAGTAGGAAAATTGGAACACAGTAAACTAGAGACAGAAACAGCATAATGTACTGAGAAATTGCAAATGCATACAGTTACATCACACAACAATGCAAAGGTTACAATATTTAGCTGGGGTTGTCATGTATCACAGTCTAAGAAGTTCTAAAGGGGTTTCCAGATAGGCCTGAGTTCATATGAATTATCATGCATGTCAAATGTTAACTTCTAACAGAAGAAATTTAGATTCTTAAGTCAAAAATGTTTTTGGGGGAGATTCTAGTGCAGATCATAACAATAAAACACATTTCCTTAATAAACAGGTGAGAGAATTCAGCCTGTGGTCCATAATTTCATTACTAACAGAATCTGGGTTGTGCTCCAATAGGACTGTAGAAGAGGGACATTTTTAAAGAGCTGAGATGTCCCCGGGACACTCTATGTATATGAATTGGAATAAAGAAGATTTTGTGAATGAGCCTGAATTTGTGTTCCTGGATGCTGATGAAGGAGCAGAGAGGACAGATTTTAGAGTATACAGAAAAAACATTCATGGTCATTGAAAGACAAAGTCAAGGTCATGTTCCCAGGCATCCCTCTATGCATCATAAAAAGGAAACAAAGCTTGTTAACATAGAGGTCATACCCCTGGATCTGCCTGGATAAATGAGCCATTATTCTACTTTAGTGAACTCTGATTATAGTATATTCTCTTGTTCTGAGGCTACAATACAATGTCTCAATTGTAAGTATTTAGTGAAATCAGTGTTTGGTACAAGGACTTTATTTCTTAGAAGCCTGAAAGTTACCACTGTTGGATCTCCACCTAAGTATATCCATGACTCCCTTTGACATCCATTCCCAGAGTCCAGGTGGGCTAAACATCAAGCAAATGGAGACCACAATGACATCACACCATAATGGCTGAGGTGCTGAGTTTCAAAAATCACTGCAACAAAATGTTCGGGTAAACATTACATTTTATGGAATTTCCAAATTAAGGAAAGATGGTAGCATGAAAAAGACTCCATGCCAACTTACAATAAATCTAGCCTAACCTGAAACAACTAATATTTTGCTTAACTTGCACAGTCCAATGATAGAATCTCATGGCTTCTTTAACTTATATGACTCCGTATTATTGGTTTTCGTTCCATACAGCTCGAATCGCATATTCCTGCATTCAGTCAAGGGTTGAAACTGTATCTAAGAAAGCTGTGTGGGATAATATGAGAAAAAGCAGCAAAATGTCTGTATTTTTCAAGGACATGGAATAAAAAACTACCTTGAAAAGTGGCTTCATGCTGTCTTGTATTTTAGGAAAAAACATCTTTCATAGATGTAACGTGCCCGTCTCTCACGAGGAAGTACTGACACACGTCGCTAGGTGCTGATGAGAACCTAGAACAAAAACACACAAAATCTTCTTTGTTTTGACACTGTCAGGGTACGAGCAAATGACAAAAAGCAGAGCGACCGGCAGATGCCGGAAAAGCTATTATTGCTTCTGCTTTAAGGCGAAACAGAACACCGGTGCAAGCAGGTTGTCATCGGCCTCTGTCCATCAGGCTTCAGTCCCTTGGGGGCTTTTGTCAATATCCCGGCCTCCTGTTTGTCACATCCTGACATCACCCTGTCCACTCCCTGCTTACAGAAATAGACTGCCATAAAAATTTAATCAGGTTAATGCACTGATGAAACCTGGTGAAACAGTGTGTTAGTAAAAAAAAAAAAATTAAAGTTGAGACCTACAAAGGCCATCTGTGTGTTTTGTCTGTACGACTAACATTGAAGCGGGAGCTGCTCTTTGGTTCAATGCATTTCTGGAGTTCAAAAACAGCTGCGGTGACACACTGCCACCCAGTGGAGGATTGGCGCTAAAATTGCGCTGTTCTAAACTGCCTGTCATTTTCAGGTGAACTTGAAGTCAAATCCTTTAAGAACTACAACACCCAAGAATTAAAGTAGTCAAACGGAAGTAGTTACGGCTGAGCGGCCCGCGTGCGGCGACGGGAGGAGCTGCGCTTTTGACAGCTACACGGACAGCCAGAGGAAGCTGAGCGTGTGGCGGAGGGAAGCGTGCGAGCTGCAGTAAACAGAGTAATACAGTTCCAATTAAGATTGGCACCCTTGCATTTAAGGTATATCTTATACAATATCTTAATAAATAAATGGAAGTTGACCAACTTTTGATCACCACAATGTTTAAATACAACAAAAAAGATGTCTGTTCAACTTATATGCAATTTTTTTTTTCACAGAGAAAAAGAGAATATTACCTGGACAGTATTAAAGGCACCTTCCCTAATACCTGGTTGTACAACCCTTGGTAATGATGACAGCCTCCAAATGTCTTTTGTAGCTTCTAAAGCTTCCCGTGCCTTTCTGTTGGAACTTTCTCACACTCTTCAGTTGCAGTTTGTTCTAGCCTTTGAACATTTGCAGGATTCCATTTACCAATAGAAAATGTTGACTTTTTCAAAGGGATCAAGGCTCATTGAGGGCCAGTTTCACACAATCTTGTGTGCTTTTGGATGTGTCCTTTGATCATTGTCCTGCTGGAGGACCCATGATCTTTGACCCATTCCTATTTTTCTGACAATAGGTAGTACATTTTGCTCTAAAGTGCTATGGTAATAATCTTATTTCATGATTCCCTTATTATGTTCTAGTCCCAGAGGCAGCCCCATTAGAGCCTTCACTACATTTAACTGTAGGCAGCAAGCTCTTTTCCTAATAAGCTTCATTTCATCCCCTATAAACAAATAACTGGTCTGTATTACTAAAGAGCTCTATTTTGGTTTCATCAGTCCCAAGAAAGTTTCCTCCAAACATATGTTGGTTTCTCCACATAGGTCTGGGCAAAGTTCAGTTGTACTTTTTTACGTTTGTCTTTCAACAGTGGGGTTCTCCTTGGCCTTTGTCCATAAAGCCCTTCTCAGTTTAGTGTGCAGCATATGGTACAAGACAAAACCATCTCTCAAGGTCTGCTTTAAACTCTTTGAATGTTTTATGTGATTTTTTTTTTCCAACAGCTTGCACCAACCTTCACAGGCTTATTTGGTCAATTTTCCCTTTCCCACCATTTCCTGGTTGGTTCCTGGCAGTTCTATGAACAGTAAACTTAACACAGAACTGTGGAAACAAGGATGACAAGGTGTCTGGAGATGGCCCTGTACCCATTTCAATTTTTATGGATGATAACAGCTTTTCTGTTTCTCTCAGACAGCTCTCTTGTTAAAAGGACCTGGGCCTGAAAGTGACCTTTTTAAGCATTAAAGCCATCATTCATAGGTTAATTCATGTCATGTGAGAACTGGCAATTCATCCAGGTGAGACTAATTTCAGTGTAATGAGAATCTAGTCCTTTAAATCAGATTTGAATTGTTCAAAAGGATGCCAGTAACTGTGTCATGGCAAATTTTCAGTTTTGTACTATTTTTGTTTTTATTGTTTTATCCTGTGCTGCTCTGTATGAAACTAATTATTATATATAGACCAAAGGTGTTTCAATGGCCACTTTTTAGGAGATAATGTAAATTATACACCTAAAATATAAGGGTGCAAATAATGTTAACTAGAACTGTATAATTTCACACTAGTTCAAATTTTACACTCAAAGACAAAAATGAAATTGAGTTTTTGCATTAGGATAAAAGGAAAGCAAAGGCATGTAATTAATTTTTTTCTTAGAATAAAACTTAGCGCAAACAAGTTGTCAAGCATCTTTTTGCATGGCACATTTTTCAAAATAAATAAACTTATTGTGGAGAGTTGATGTTATTTCTGTTCACACCCTCATTCTGCTATTATCAGCATTCAGCAACATAAATGCACTCGGCAGTAAGTAGCTCTACCCTTTCTTTGCTACTGTTCTGACACATTTACAGCATATTAACTTCAACAGCCAGGTAACATTCTACTGAAAGATTCATGGAAAAAATGAAAACAATGTTTATTTGATTCAAAAGTATGGAAATGGACTGATTATGTCATATTTTAGTAGTTGGTTCACTGGAAATAATTTCCAAAACCTTTTAGTGTTAAAACAAAGGAAAAAAAGAAGCTACAGTTTGGATTTTATTTTGAATTTTTAAAAATTCTTAAACCATAAAAAATGGAAACATTGGAACATCTTCCAACTAGAAGCATAAAAATAAGTGATGGATATACCCTGAATGTGGATCTTTTCGTCCAGCTCTCATTTGCTAACGCAGCATCAGCCTGTTAGGCCAAGAGTACCATAAATCTTGAATCCATTTTTATGAAAAATATACCTATGGATGCAATATTTTAAACTTTATATTTCAATATATGGAGATATTAAGTACTACCCATTTCCATATTAAATACAGAAGATAGAACGTCACCAGTATGACAGAGATTTATTAGTACACAGTGGTGCCCAAATGTCCTGACCATGTGATTGATGGAGTAAACAGTACTTTTCATTATCAGCTGGAGAATAAGATTCTGTTTTTTTTGGGAGAGAAATACGCAGTACACAGCTAAACGATTAAATATGAATATATGAGCTTTACTTTCTCGTAGGCTGCTGTATCTTGTTTATTTTTTTATTTTATTATTATTACTATAAATATTATTGCTTTTTGGCATTGTCAGAAAATCTTTGTTGAAACGCTTGCATTGGAAGCAGGACAAGGTACCCTAGAGCTGACGTGGACAGATAAACAAAGGGGTTAAATTATTACTTTTTCCTTCTTCATAGTCAGGGGGAGTTCAGTGTCCCAGCTGAGGACCCTGCCCAGCTCTGTGACATCATAGCGGACGTACGGAACGATTAAGGTGGACAGCTTTCTTCTGAGGTCCTCCTTGGACCGAACGGGTCACTGTTCCGGAGGAGCTCAGGCAAAGCGACCTGCGCTTAAGGTGGACCGGAGACCTATGAGGTTTGTCTCGCATAGAACAGCAGCGGTTCTTTAGGGTATCGGGATTGGACCCTATATTGGACGGAAGGCTGAATCCTTAAGGTGGAGCAGCTCTGTTTGCGCAGCGTTGACCGGTAAGAAGGTTTGGCGGCTCCTTAAGAGCTCGGGACTGGACCGAAGACAGAAAGAAGACCGAATACGCATGTGGCGTGTCGCGCGAGGACAGGAGGCAGCCCCGGATGAGTCCCGCGGTGTGCGAGACCGCTGCCCCGTCCGGCCACAGATTTTCGGACGGTGTTGGCCGGGTTCTCCCTGCGTGGTGAGTGTCCGCTTTGTGTTGCGAGAAAAACCTCAATTGTGCATTTACTTTCACTCACAGAAAAAGCGCGTTTCCCGGCCTTAAGTTCACAAAATTGACAGGCTAACTAAACAAAGCTAACTACACTAAAGTTACAGCATATAAGTTTATAAACACTAATAATTTGATTTTAGCGAAAATAGTTAGAATACAAAACAGTGTTTTCCACTGTTCTTGCACTTCTTAATGCAAACTGGAGCATGCATGGTTAAGAACAAATTCTTAGATTTATTTTGAATGGCTTTTCACTCTAATGTGCAGTGGAGCAGGCCTATATCCACTGCGTCCATACTACAAATAAATAATACTTGTATTACTTTTATAGTGTCAGTTATATCATTTTTTAATGTCGACAGCCACACCTGCTACAGCAAGACAATGGTTGTAATACAGATATCTTTCGTTATCTGAATCTAGTCCATTCCTGAAATTTTAATTCAGTTTATTTTTATAGTTTCACATAGTGAACCAGAGCCCTGAGCAACAAATCAAGATACAGAACAGATACAACCTACAAACAAGAGAGGGTTAGCATACAGCGACATATAGAGAATTCAGAATTTTAAACTAAAAGGAAAAACACAGAGCTGGAGAATTCAGGATTCAAGATCAGTTATTTGTATTTGCCAAGGAAAAGAGATGAGTTTTAAGTCTGGATTTAAAGTCTGAGATAGAAGGGGCATTCCTGCTATTTGAAGGACTCTTCCAAAGCATTCCTGCTATTTGAAGGACTCTTGGTGTTCTATATCTAAAGGCACATCTTCCCACTGTAATCTTATTGATCACACTTGCTTTAAGATAACTAGGATTTAGTGATGGAAGACAACCCTCTGGAACAATTAGCTAACTGCAAAGTTATCTAATGCAAAGACAAGAACCAGTGAGTTAGGAACTCATTGTTTGAGTGACAGTTCTAGCAACGGAATTCTGTATTAACTGTAGTCTAGATATAGTCTGATATGGACAGCTGGATAGCATAACATTACAGTTGTCGAATCTGTTTGAAACAAAGACATGAACCAGCGTCCTGGGTACAAAAGAATCACCTTAGTATGGCTGTATTTCTCAGCTGAAGGCATCATGATCTAGTTAGTGCAGTAACGGGAGAGACGAAGGACAAGTTAGTGTCAAAGAAAAAGCTCTAATTTTTTATACATTCAGTACACTTGAAACTCAGTCTGTGAATACTAAAGACTGATGTGATCAGGTTGTAAGTAGCAGCATCACCACCCATCACAAATGCTTTTTTACCAGCGATTTAAAAAAAAGAAACATTACTCATTCACTGTTGCATACTGTACTGGTAAAACAGTTTACTAAACAGACAATATGTGATGGATCATCAGACTTAAAAGTATAACATAACTGAGTATCATTGGTCTACAGATGAAAGCTCATATTGCACCTAATGGATAACATCACCCAATGGTAGCATATAAAGTGAAAACAATAGTGGACCCCGTATAGAACCATGAGGCGCACCATATTGGACCTTGGAAATAAATGAAGGGAGCAAGCCATCAGATTTCAACGCAGATGAACGCTGTTGATGATAAAATAAGTAGGCACGGAACCACCTAAGAACAGTGTCCGTTAAACCAAAGATGCATTCGAGTCCACCGAGTAAGATATTATGGTCAGTAGTATCAAATGCAGCGCTCAAGTCCAGCAATATAATAACTGCGATACAAGCAGCATCAGATGATATAAGACTATCGTTAACGATACAAGTTGAAGCTGTTTTAGTGCTATGAGCAGAATGAAAACCAGCGTGATTTTTTTCAAATATATTATGACAATTAAGATAAACTTGAAGTTGAGCAACCACAATGTTCTGGACAAAAATGGCAGACTAGAGATAGGTCTGTAATTAATAGGTTCATTACAGTCAAAGTTGGACTTTTTTGACAATGTATGGATATAATCACAGCAACTGTAATAGCATTCAAACACTACCATTGAGTAGCACAGTATTAATAGTATTAGTGATTGGTTTGGTGAGAATGGAAATTGCAGCTTTTAGTTGTTTAGCAGGGATTGAATCTAAAGGACAGATAATAGGTTTTATAGAGTCAATTAACATAGTAATCTCATCAGTTTTAATTGAACTAAAACTACTTAAACGGTACGAACAACATTTGGTAAAGGTGATATTATAATAATAATAATAATAATAATAATAATAATAATAATAATAACTGTATTGGATACAGAAATTTTGGATAGCAGGAGCCTATATTCCATAATTTTAAATGAGAACAAATGACCATCCGAATTCTCNGCCTATATTCCATAATTTTAAATGAGAACAAATGACCATCCGAATTCTCCTAACCAGATTTCCCCAATATCACTAAAACACTGTTAAACACCTACATGACAGTCCACCAAGGATTTGAGTATAACATGAAGCATTTAAATGTCAGTTTGCCTAATAATTAAACATTCAAAGAAGTAATTTGTAGGTATGTTTTTGTGTAGCCCGCAGTGATACAATACAGTATCAGATAAAAATTATATTTTTTTTCTACAAGGCAATGGACATGTTCCATCATGTAACTAAACAATAAAATAATATGTTAAAGATACGTAATGAATGCAGATAATAGTTACAGAAGACATTTTACTTAATATACTGAAGGTGACAGTAATAATGCATGTCCTGTTTAAACAATGAGCCCAAAATGCAATCCTATTGGGAGAACAGCTGAGATACGACTGCAGTGTATTCTAGTTAGCTTTCCTACTGCTCCTACTGTTTATTACTGCTCTGCAGTAATTCCTACTTTTAACTTGTTTTGCCAAGGTTGAATAATGAGCTGATGCGGGGATCCACTGAGCATATTGTGTTTATTGTGAACAGCTTAACAACTATGCACTTTTCTGTCAAATACATACATGTACTGGAAAAAGCATCCACATAACTTTTAATGCTAATTGCTTGGCTGCCTCCCATTTATTTAATTATGTAACACACCCAAAATGGCTGAGAAACACTTCTCCAGAACTGCGTTTACTTCTTGTAATTCCTCACATCCTTAAAACAATAAAACATTTGAACTTTTTTGGATGCAGATTTGTTAAGTGGGTTCTCAATTCTGACAGTTAAATTTTGCAGACTATTCAGATAGTGAGAGTTTGGAAAGTGAGGGATACTTGAATTTGGAACACAGACACCTGCCCCAGTATCTCTGGATGGTATAGCAAGTAAAAACTGAAAAAATGCTAGGGGCACCACCTTATCATCAGGAAACACATGTAAGAGATTATGATAATGAGCATCCTTATGAAAGAACAGTAATGGATTTAAAAATTTAAAAAAGAAATGTAAAACAACAACAACAACAAAGAGTGTAATGATTAAGGTCTTTAGAGATTGAGAGACATGTGGAGATACTATAAAGACTGTTGATGTGTGGTCCTGCTGTAAAACGCACCTTTCCCTTTATACTGGCCTCCAGAAGGACCTCCTGTAGCACATTGGAACAGAGGGGTTTAGAGGAGTGGCAACTTTCTACCATAGTTGTACCTCATTCCCGTTGCTAAAGGTGTGTTTGTCTTGTAAGGTATCATTATGAGTGCATTATGAACATTTATCTTGATTGCATAGCTACTGTATGTAGATAGAACTTATTGATTCTAAAGGAAATTGCACTATAGGTAGTCTTTGAGTTGTGATGTATGCGAGTTACAACAGCTGAACGTATGCTGGCTGTCCCAGTAACCTCATTATATTATATTAAAGTCACACATATGGTCATGATGTCCAGCGACAATTGCTACGTCTGCTGTATGATAGCATTAGCTGGGAACGGCTGCAAGCCACCCTATTTGTTATTGTTTGGGTCTCTGTCAGAGTTTGGGTGTGTATCAGTGGTTATTATTATTTTATATTAGTATTGTTTAAATGTTAGTGTGCCTGTCCAAGGTGTACTCCAGCTAATCTAGTGCACAGTGTTTCCAAGATAGATGCCAAATTGTCTTGATCCTGACACGGACAAATTGTTAATGAAAATGAGAGAAAAGGAGTGAGTAAACAGTAGTACAGTATATTACAATATTTTATTTGAGTCTTGACGTTTGGTTAAATGTTTGTCTCAGCCAGTGTTTGGGTGTTTATCAGTGTGTTTTATTTAATTAAACATTGTTTTGGTTCCAGGACTTTTTGTCTCTGATTTCATTCAAGTCACATTTTTTAAAATAGCTAGCAAGCAAAAAAGTAAATTTTCCCGTGGTGCTGAAAAGATACTGTGAAAATAATAGTGCAGCAAGAAAATATAATTTTTACATGACTAATATGTGATTTTTTTTTTTTTTAATACAGCAAATCCCTATTATACTACATAGCATTTGCAAATGTTCATTACTTATATTCTCTATGGTTTATTAAACAGTATAACTGGATGTGAGACCTATGGTGAAATTGGGTTACAAGAAGATCATAAGAATGTAACCCAGTCATAAATTGAGGAATACCTGTATATTGAATGTCATGTAAAATAATTTTTCAAAGTCCATGCCGATACTCTGCAGAACTTTTGGAATTTGGCAACAGTTAACATTTTTTAAGTTTGTCTTGTCACTAATTCGACATGTCACGTATGATGAAATAATCCAATGTTTTATATACCATTACTGATGTAGAACTATAAAAAGCTGACAACTTCAGCCTGCTTGGATGAACAATCAATAATGAGTTTGCAAGCAGTTAAAAAATCCAATGATGGATCGCTCGTGGCAGAATGTTCATGAAGAATCTAGACAAAAAATAATGCAGAGATGTGACTGCGTAGAAAGATTTGACTTGTTCAAGCTATGGTATTCTTAATAATGTTATATGGATGCGAAAGTTGGACAGTGAAGAAACAGGAAAGGAAGAAAATCAACACTTTTTTAAATTACAGTGATGACAGAGAATACTGCATATACCATGGACTGCGCACAAAACTAATGCTTTGGTGTTGGAGAAGATCAAACATAAGCTCCCCCTTGAAGCTCTAATGACAAGGCTTCAGCTTTCATACTTTGAACATGTGGAGAGAAAACTCATTGGAGAAGTACGTTATGCTTGGCAAGGTTGAAATTCACCACAAAAGAGTAAGACCTGTGATGATATGATGAATTGACAATAACTGCAGCAACTTCTTTATCAAAGATTAGCCTTCTGACTGAAGACAAATTCAGGGCTCAGTTCAATAACTATCCATAGGGTTGCCATCAGTTTGCATTGACTACACGACACTTAAAAAGAAAAATATTTTGCAGGGAGTAATATTAATTAGAAATCATGAATCATTTTGTTGCTAGAATGGAAAAGGGAACAAAATTTTGTTTTCACAGTTGGAAATATCACAAATTAGTACTTTTTTCATGTATTGGGGAGAATTATAAGTGCTGCAGACCTGCTGTGAGGTCGACGCCAAAGATCAGGGCTGTTTGATTGAGGTCCCCAGCAGCTGTCTCAAGTTTAACAGGTTTCACAGTTTCATTTGCATCAGTAAGATATTTTAGTAGGTAAAGTCAAAAATTAATATTCAGGTGATTCACTAGTTGGTTGAATTTAGTACAATTGGACAATTTAGGACCGTTTATGATGTTTGCAGAATAAGTAGTTTGTTTATGTTATATGTCAATATTGCATGTAGTAGAAGAACAAGACCGTAGAAGACACATAAAACCCACCACAAATACATAGGAAAGAGTTTATATGGATTTATTATCAGTGGCTTAGATGATGCATTTATCCAAAGCTCCTTTCATTTTTTCTTGTTTTAGATAGCAGTCTATTTAATTGCACCTACTGAGGAAAGTACCTTGCTCAAGGGTACCATAGCAGGAGTGAGGAGCTGGACTTAAACTGTCCACATTCAGATTTGAAAACCATGTCACCTGCTGTACTACTTAATGGATGTTCATCAAACTTAAGGGGAAAAGAACAGAATATGGTGATGTAATTAATAAGCTGGCCCATTGAACAGTTTAAGTATTTTTCTTGAAACAGTGAAAAACCTGGAAAATTACATGCTTTTTTCAGTTTTTTCAACAACCATAGAGTAAGACAGAGGAGCAATGCCTGTTTTAAAGCTGTTGTTCCCAGAAATGTTTATCCATTTACTCACTGCAAATTATGTTCATGTGTATCATTTTACAAATAGTTTAATTTTTCATCCAGCCTATGGGTATAGTCATGTAATATCTTTAACTGTGAAGAGAACTCAGTTTTAATTGTACAATCCTTATACTCTTTGTTTCATGTATTTATGTTGACATGTAACATACAGAGATGCTTATGCCAAAAAACATTTTCATTTGTGTTCTTGATTAACTGAATATTAATGTTAACAGAAACATGAGTGAATATAACTGCAATGAAATGAAACATGTGCTTAGTAATATTAGCTTTATCAGCCCTTTGCTGGTCAAGACCTAACATTCAGGCAAGAAAGATTGATGATGGATGGTGCTGGGTTTCAGGTTAATGATGATCTCAAAGTCATGGAGTCAAGAAAAATAGATTGATGAATGGATAGTGGAGAGTAAAAAGAGAAATAAAAAATAAAATAAGTTGTACATTCAATTAATACAGTAGCATGGTGATGTAGGGAGTAGTGTTGCTGCCTCGGATCCCTGGAATGTTCAGGCATAGCCCTGAATCTGGCTCAGTCTTCATGAAGTTTGAATGGTCAACGCATATGTCTGGGTGGGTTTTTTTCAGTTGCTCTGGGTTCCTCCCACAGTTCATAGACATGCGTTTCAGGTTAAATGGTCACTCTGTATTGCCCATTGTGTGTGTGTGTGTGTGTGGCAAACCTGTGATGGATTGACTCCTGTGACATTGACCATGTTTAAGCAGTTAAGGGTAATTGGTGTATGGATGTAGTTTAAGCAACATATCACAGTGGTGCCACAGGTAGCACAGTTGTCTCACAGCTCTTTTGAATGTGGGTTTGAATCTGGCTCAGTATGTGTGGTTCTCATGTTCTCCCTGTGCTCATGTGGGCTTCTAAGCACAGTCCAAAGAATATGTTTCAGATAAATTGATTACTCTAGATTGTCCTCTGTGTGTGTGAATGAATGTGAGTAAATGCCTGTGATGGAAAGGACTGAAAAAATGTCTAATGGTAATGGAGACATGGAAGTACTTTACGTTACAAAAAAGAAAAAGAGATTGGCTAAGGTTAAACTGCGTGTGCTGATGATGTTGTTACAGTTTGACCATAAAATAAAGTTTTCAGGGTTCAGCTTTTTTCCCTTTGTTGGTGGAGGTTCGGTTTATTTTATGTAGCTGCTTGTGAATATAAAACAGCAGAGTCAGGAATTTGCTCGTGTTTTCTTCTTTCCCTTGGTACAATGTGACCCCGATAAGGAATCCTTAGTTTTGTTCTTAATTTATACTGCATGTGGCTCGCCATGTTTTGAGAATAACAATTTGGAGGTATGCTATATGCTAGTAAATGATTAATTTTTTTGAAATAAAGCTAAATTGGCAGTTAGTTGATAGTACTTTCTTTAAATAGTAGTATTTTTACTGCTGTGCAATGGTTTCCTGAATGTACTTAGACCGCAGTTGGTTTACATTTCATTTACAAAGCAGGATGTCGAACATAAAGGGGGCAGAACGCACACATTGCATTGTGCAGGACTCGTCACAATTACGAGCAAAAACATGTTCACAGGACCCTTCCCAAATATCACATAGGACTCTTAACACCACACATGGAACATTTTAATGGACACCATGCCAACCATAACACATTAGATACGACTAAAACACCTAGATGCTATGACACCTCTACTTAGTTTTTCTCACCAAAGAGGACTTACCCCCAGAGCAAGACAGAGAAGTAGAGACCTGTTCAGATTCATTTAACTTCCCCAACCTATGAGCTCCAAAATAAAGTGACACTAAACCTGAATTCCAGTGGACATGAAATCCTTTGTAGTCTTGAACTTCTTGCATCATCTGCAAGTGACTGCAGAGACCAAGAGAATGAGAATTAAGATTCTCAATGGAATCGGCTTGAACCAAATAAGCTGCTGACTGCGGCAACTGTTCCTCAAAGCAAGACATTCAGCAGCAGTTTTATACAGCACTGAACTAAAGCTGGCATTTACACCACATTCCTGCCTCTCAGCTTAGATATTTAAAAATAAATTTGTCAGAGCAAAGGCATTAAAATGGTTAATCTTCCTTTATTCATTGTTTGATTATGATCACAAAATATCCCATTCAGCAGAGTTTGAGGTTGAATGGCTGGAAATAGTTGCAAATGAATTCCCTTTTGACCCTCCTAATGTTTTTCAGCTTAGTGGTCAAATTTGCAGAGAAATGGCTGTTGTTTACTGCAACTTTTTATTGCGCTCCTTTGATGCCATAATGCCTGCTGGAGGCGGACTACTGGGAGTTTATAGGAATGGAAATGTTTAGGAGGAAAGGAGGGGGGACATCTGTCCTTTTGGTGTGATGGGCAAGAGGCCTACTTGTGAAAAACTGCTGTATTTCCAGGGCAGCCATAATGCCTGAACATGTCACCTGAATGCAGGCACTTATCCTGGGCTCTAAGACCTAACCTCCTTAGGCTGTTGCATGAAATATGAACATGCACTTAGTAAAGCTACTCTCATGTTAAGTAAACACACCTCATTTCTACAATTAACTGTGTATAGTATGCAAATCTATGGTACCCTGAGGTAAAGTATAAGTACCTTGTCTTACAGATATCTGAATTATGCATTTTCAGTTTACTTATTTATTTTTGAAATGGCATTATCTTTACTGCTCTGTTTTCTACAATTTCTTTCTTCAATTGAAGAGTGAAAATCACCTTCATTCCTGCTTTTGTGTTAGGGACAACAAAAAACACTAATATAGAACAGAATTTGAAGCTGTGGAGAAAGGGAAGAGGAGGGCAGTGTTACAGACTTTTACCGAGTGACTATACACTGTCAGAGTTATGTGTCTGTTATGCTTTCTTGAATGGAAATAGATAATTACCAGATAGTAGTGAAAATATGGGGGGTTCTGCCTGGATGACAAGGTGCCAGGGTCAGTAAAGAAATGATTGTTTGGATGACAAAAGTTGACATATGTATGGTAATAACTATAAATAATTTTGTTGCTCAGTGTATTGGGGGAGATGCAAAAAGAAATTATCCGCCCCATTGTGCAAAAGATAGGATCCGCCTTTTGCCGAGGAAAGGGTCCGTGCTTGGGGCCAAATGACTTAGGTATGCCCCTGTTATTAAACAGTGAGAAATGTGTTTACATAATAAATCTTCCTTGTTGACAGTTTTATTGTGTATTTAATGGCAAAAAGCATCCGGTATTTTAAGGTGAAACACTTTTTAATATGTTCTCCCCACATGATACTCCATTACACTGCAGCTCAATGTCCTTTCTGGCCTCTTTCATTTTCTTTTGGTGCCTGATCCACAGGAGAATCATACATTGTTAACCATATATTGAATAGAACACAAGGAAAATAAAATAAACTGTTGTCCCTGATGTTTCCAGTACAAGAGGACACTGTTACCTTGCACTGTGTGAGCTGTTTGTGAAAACAGAATAAATAAAACAAAAATCTTGCAAAGAGTTTTATGTTTATTTTGGCTTTATTTACATTGTTTTGTATATGTTTTTAACACAACCTAACCTATGAATAAATTGAGGGATTAAGCTGTATTATTAACTCTTTCGAGGGTGATTTTTTTTTTTTGTGTCTCAAAACGCTGAATATTTGTTAAGTAAAAATCACTTTTTGTGGAGCAATATCCTTTTCTGATGAAATTGTTACAAGATAATGTTTGAAAAACATTTAATGAAATAAATATAAAAAATATACATTAAATTAAATATACAAAAATAATGTTTTAAAACTGTACAGATAATAGAACACAATAAATGAACCAACTATACATGTGTAATTTTATAGATTGTATGAAAAAATGCAATAAAAATAATCTAAAACAGTGTCATGTGTTGAGACTTTATATACAATAATTCTGTGTTATATCACATAAAACATCCAGATGCTGTTGTTTTGCTCTGTGGTTACAGACAGTAGAGTTGGGCTTGTATTTTTCATTTCCATACTTGGCTGGAAAGGGTTGTTCGACCCGCCCTTCTGGCGCTGCCCTATGAGGTGACCTGCTTCACATCACTGTTTCCACAGGCAGATACTCAGACAGCAGTCCATCTCCAACTTTCTGAAATTTGCAGGACTCACACAGTCTGTCATTTGTGGTCTCAGTTTCACACTGAAAGCTACTGTTCTGCATTCTATGCTATTGTTGTGCGTCTCTGAAGCATTGGTCCCTTTCTGTCCATGTAGCAACTATTCCAGCCACACACCACTTAGCCATTTGGTGGTTAAATCCAAATAAACACTTTTAACGTTGTTTAACATTGTAACAGCCCTCAACCCCTTGTTGTTGACATTACTTGACAATCACCTTGAAAGAGTTAAGCTTTTATTGATTCTGAGCTACAGACTTCTAAGCTCAGTTGTGTTTGAAAATTCAGGTACAAATGTGTGTAGAAAAACCACAAATTCATGCAGATTAGTATACATACTGTGTGCTTTTAAAGGTAACATGGACTGTGATGTGGCTGTAACCTAACAAGAAAACCTGCTGCGTTGTTGTCCAGCTGAGTAGACTGGCCCTTGATCTTACGTGTATCTGCCTACCTTCTACATGACTACCTACCTTTTATATAGACTGTTTTTGGCCTGAACCATCAGTCTGACAGCAGGTTGTTGTTTCTGCCTCCGCAGAGCGGCATTTGAAGAAGTGTGCTTCTCTGCAGTCTTCAAAATGACAAACATGGCCCAGTTGCTGGCAGTATTGCTAGCCCTCGGCGCTGTCGGTGAGTTTTGTCTCTTAGATTCTACAGGCTGCTGTAGATTGTTTCTCTCTACATTGCTTTCTCTTACCAGGTACTGCACTGTGAGTCTGTCAGGGAGAGCTGTCTCTTCCCGGGCACATTTGCTGTTAAAGCCCAACAAATGAATATAACAACATATGTGTTTTTTGGTGCAGCAGGTGACATAGTGATTATGCGAACGAATTTAAAAGTTTAAGCAAGCTGCATTGAAACTGTCTGTGTTTCCACACATACACACACTCACTCACAAATATTGTAGTGGTCAGCATAATGAGGTGGTTTGATGTGAATGATGTGAATGTCTACTCATATTTGTAACAAACAAAACCAAATTTCTTGTGGGTGCAGGACATCATGCACTGACCAGTCAGGACCATATGCCTCATTTACTAATTACAGTCAGTTTCAGGGCATTACAATTTAGTGAAGGCAAAAACCAAGGTAGTCCCATTGATGATAGGAGCACCTAAGCTGGAGGAGTGGCTCCAACAGACCCCAATGACAACAACATTGGTCCCAGTCCAGACGAGCGCAATCGTAGGAACAGCCAAATTCTGTTGGCGTAACCATCAAACTCCCAGGCCTCTGGTAGGAGGCTCAAATCATATAGACATACACACATAACACACACAATTTATTACATTTTACATTTTCACCTTTCTACTTTCTGACCCAGGCAGTGTGACTTTATGCTTACTGATGCCTTGACATTTACATTTATTCATTTTTTTATACATTATCTCTAAAGTAATATACGAGAGTAAACAAAAGTGCATTTCATCAATGGATGCAGGACAACAATTCTCAAAGTACAGACATTTAGTACAAAAACACTGTTTTAGCTTGCATGCATTACAGAACTAGCTACATATGGAATTTATGATGAGCCCCTGTTATGTTTGATTAGCCAGCATTTTGAGAAAGAAAGTGTATTGTTTAGTTGTGAGCAGAGGAACACTCAGCAAGGGGACTTGCTGTCTAAATAAGGATGCTGGTTACACCACTGAGAGTAAATATTAAACTAGTAATTAATTCCTGCAGGTGGTGAGGTGTTTCGAACTGCTGTATTCTATTGTACGGATTTAAATTTGAATCCCATCTCCTGCTCTATTACCGTTGAATAATGTACTTACCCTGAATTACTCTAGTAAAAATGACCCAGCTGTATAACTGAAGTTTTGTAAAAACAGAACTTTGGGAGGCAGTGGCAGCAGTAGCACCTTTCTATCCTGAGTGATGCCCGGTGTTAACCCTCCCATAATATAAAATGCAAAAAGGCAGGTGCTGTTTTTTCTACACAGTTGCTTGATGCACTCAGAGTGCTGTTTCTTATATACATTTTCCTGTTGTTGTCTGCCAAGATTCCACCTTTTGCAGTGTTTGCTCACCACCTGCTTGTGCTGCCATCCACCCGGGCGCTGTTTTGTGTACTACTGCTTGCTGCCGCTAGCTGAGGTGCCGTTTTGTACACTGTTCCTTGCAGCCTGCCATTGCTACCACCACCGCCCACTGGGGCACTATTTTATACACTGGTGCTGCTGTTGCCTGTTTTCATACCTTATTGCTCACCACCCATCGGGGTACTGTTTTGTAGACTGTTTTTCACCACCTACCAAGGCGCTGTTGCGTTGACCGCTGCTGAAAGTCCTGTATGCAAACTGAAGTACAGCTGCTAGCATCGTAATTTTCCACTTTTTGCAACGTTCTCACTTTAATATATCTCTTACTGTTTGCTTGTGCAGTCTATAGTCCCTTCCATGCACACACTGACTCCATCTGATCTTCTTTCTGTGATTTCATTGATTTGGAGTCCACCATGCTTTGGAGGGGCTTAACAACTATGCTCAATGGCAGGTGTGAGCGCTAAAATGGACTCTGGCTCCAATGGACAGGACACCAGGTATCCACCCAAACGTGCATCCAGTGTAATAAAAATATGGACATTGTAAGTTGCTTTGTAGATAAGCATCAACTAAATCATTAGATGTAAATAAATGTATAAAGTATGGCTAGATAGGGCAGCTGGCAGCTCTTTGCGGAATACCCTCAGCCTGCCTTTGTTTCTGAGTATGTGAGGGAGAAACTCTAGACTGTCACTTATTCCTGTAATATCCCCCACGGAGCGAGCCCAGGGTCAGCCCTTCGGGCCCCTAATCCCCTAGGCATTTAATAGTTTCACTCCCCTGCTACATTACTAATGCTCACAAGCTCAGACAGTTGTGCCGACTCACTGGTTTCCTGTTGCTGCTTTTTTTTATTAGTGCGGAGAAGCAGGATTGTGAAAAATGACTCATGTCAGTATTTTAGCCCAGTGGTGTGTCATGACTGCAGGACTTTTCAACACTGGTGCGCTTTGTCTCATCCTGCTGATTTCACAAAAATGTCAGATTCCTCCTGCCAACTTCCCATCTGAATATTACTCCTTGGAAAAAAAAAAAACTAACAGCATCCAAATTAAATGGGCACTTACTAATGTGCATGGAACAAATTGGAGGCTGGTGTTATGAAAATAGTACTGATTTATCTTTTTGTGGTTTGTATGCAGAGCTGAAAAATTAATCCCAATGCTCACAATTACCTTTAGAGTTAAGCACAGTTAACTGGAAATAATGTCGAATACCCTATGTTAACCAAATGCCATACTTTTAATCATGTTAAATTGCCGTCTTTTTAGATTTTTTTAAATTTATTTTTTGACTAAAGCAGCTTACAATTATATTCCCATTTATATAGCTTGGTAAATTTCACTGCATTGCTCAAGGCTAAGCAAACTGAGCAAGGGTATTAACTAAGAAGTGAGAATTGAACCTGGGTTGTCAAATCTGTACAAATCCTTCCTGGGTAAAATTTATACTGATGTAGATATGCTCGAGGTTCCAAAATTGCTCTTCTCCTCAGGATGTGGCTCAGCTAGTGCTAGGGACTTCCATTTCCCATCATGCACTGGAAACATATGCTCATTGAGTGCTGGTTTCAGGGATTGACCTGAGCCCCTGTAAACCCCCTTCAATAAATATTAATTTTCTAAAACAGTGTTCTTTAAACTTTAATAAGCACATGTGCTCCACAGATAATATCCTGCCCTTAAATTATAGAGTACATCAGGGACTACATAAATCAAGTGTTAAAACTAAATATTTGTACAGTTTTGCTTGGTTGTTTGATTGGGTTATGAGTCAATTTGATGACTGGGACATACTTTCCCGTTGGCTGGACGCTCTGCTCCATTTAATGACCAGCTTTTCAAGGCAGTTCAGATTAATGACCACAATGGAGTGCATCACAGTGGCCGTGGTGGTTTGTTTGTTTGATCATAGGTCTCTTTCAGCATAAAAACCTCCTGTGCCTGCAAGCTGGCCCTCTGTGGTGTCCCCAGAGAGCTGCTCACTTTGACTGTTCTTGCCCTGTTCTCCTTTCTGTGCTACACAGAAATTGATTCTGTGTAAAGAGCGAGCTTTATTCTGGGCAGAAATTCAATCTAGGGTTATTACCCTGGACCATTGATGGTCCAGCTAATTTGATTGTGGCCAGTAAAGTTTCTTTTTAAAAAACAGTTGAGGACAGGTTTGATGCAGACCACTTATGGAGCAGCATGCACTAATATGACATTTCCACTGTTTTGCTGGACCACATAAGCATGTTGTCTACTGAGTGTCTAGGTTTCAGAGGGCATAAATGACCTGTGGGTTTATGATCACTTTCAGAAGTACCCTTAAAACGTGCTGTGAGGATCACCTAAAAATGAGTGTGAGCCGCATAAAGATCGCAGTTGTACCACACCATATCTGGGAATGAGCTGATAGCAGCTGCCACTTGCAACTGTTTATGGAACACTATACACAGAAGCACATGGCAGGACCTCAGGGGTCAAGGGTAAAGGCCTGTCTACAGTGTGAGAAGGGCCTCCAGTGGTTAAAGGAGCCACAGAGCACACAAAATTGTCAGGCTTCACATAAGCAATTCGTAGCATGATTCAACCATAATGGATTTAGATCTGTCAAGGAAGGGCACCTTCTTCTGTGCTCTTCCTGCTATTACCAGGTGAGGTGTCAAACAGAGCTTCCATCTGAGGGATTAGAAGCACAGCACTGGCCCGTCTACAATCACAAATGATGGCCCAAGGGTCAGGGGGTTATGGAGCTTCCATAATTGCTTGGGTAATATACAGAGGTTGTGTTTGGCCTGGGTTTTTTTCCACCCTGTGCCCAGCCAGCATGCCTCACTTCTGATAGCTCCCTTTCCTGCTGTGCTCTGAACAGACTGGACTCTGCTTCTGGAGCTGAGGTGGCCTTATCGCTGAGCCCCTCTGCACCTTTCTTCTTATCTGGCTGCTGGAGTCCATTAACAGGTTATTGACAGGATATGAGACAACAGACATCCTGAGATAAAGCTACCACTCTATGCACTGAGAACAGGGCAGAGAAAAGGAGGGAATAAGAGGGTGGAAAGAGAAGGTAAATGTATCACCTTGATTTATTGTGTTCCTGAAAATGAATGTCCTCCAGCTTCTGTCTCACCTGTTTTGTTCTTTTCCATACATCCAATGAGGGATGTGTGCTGGGTGAAGGCATGTGTCTCAGGGTGTGTGAAGTATAATGTAGAAATGTGCTTTCCTATTATAACTGGGGCAGCAGGTGGCATAGTGGTTAAAGCTCCAGTCTTCCGCTTGAAGAACCCAGGCTGAATCCCATCATCTGCTTCAGTGCCCTTGAGCAAGATTTTTACCCTGAATTGCTAGAGTAAAAATTACTCAGCAGTGTAAACGGGTAAATCATTGTAAGCAGCTTAACACTACAAGATATTTTTGAGAAAAGTGCCAGCTAAATTAATGACAATAACTGATATGGGGTAAGAGCAGTGACGCTGTGCAGCAGAGGTGTCTGCTGCCTATGGCACAGGTTTGTGGCTGTCAGTGGAAATGTTTGTGGACCTCAGCACACCACAAAAATGATACATGCAGGCTTCTGTGTAGTGAAAGCTGCAGACCAGGTCTGGTTATTCAACTTCTGAATGTGCAGTCTTACAGGATGTGGTTACTTCTCAGGAAGCTATGGGTGCAGGTTTGAAATAGGAGCCCTTGAACTGATTTTCCTAGCTGTGGACACACACATCCTCTTATATGAACTGCAGTGGTACCTTCCTCCCAGATGGTGCCAGTGTGATGTCAGTTTTGTTCCCTGTCAGTTCTGTGCCAGGTGTAGCTCTAAATATACACCCCTGTGCTTTGTTGTTCTTCATTTTAAGTTAATACTACATTACAGTTGTTGCTACTTTTATTTCTTTAAGTGTTTGCCTTATGCTGAGGTGAGTGTCCAGGGGTCAGGGTAATGGTGGGCACAGCTATCCATGGGCAGGGCCAAATATGGGCAGCTCTCCTTGGGGAAATTGGTCTATGGATGAGAACCAGCGGGATCAAATTATGTTGGCCACTCAAGTCGGGTGTCTTGGCAGAGCAAGGAAGAGCAGCTTTCAAGAGCTTTAAGAAGTGGATTTGGTGTTAGGAAGGAAAGCATCCCACAGAGCTGAGGCTAATAGTGCCACTGTGTTGGCTGTGAATTTGCACAACATCTCCTGTTGGACTGTTCCTTTTGGAGATGTACTAAGCATCCTGTGCTGTGAACATAGGGTGTTTGCAGGATGGATTCTGGGGACCCAAAGTACAATAAAATACAGTACTGTTTGTTATGAGATTCAGAGTACATTCACAAATCATTACATATAGCGCTTTTTTGCAGATGATGTTGAAGTAAGTAAAACTAAAATAATAAGAGCAAAATAACTGGATAAGAGATTTAATACTTGAAAATGCATGGTAGTCATTACTGGCATACTTTATGATAGTGAAGTAGCCAGCAGGCAACAGAGAGAGATGTAAAGCAAAAACAGCAAAATGTCCAGACAGATGTGGAACTAGAAAAAAGAAAGCTCTTGGGCCTATAGTCTGCTGGCACAGAAACAGAAGTGACCTAGACCGGAGCCAAGGTAAAAGTGTGCAGTTCTTTTGGTTGTGTTTTTTTTTTTCATGGCGCAAGCAAAGAATACCATAGCCCTGTCAGAGACATAGACAGCACATCTCACATGCGCTCACTCCCCGAAAGGAACAGCAGTCAGACTCTGCATTCACAATGGCTACAAAACTCATTCTCTTTCCTCACTTCATCTGGAGATGTTACTTGAGATCACATTATGTTAGATGTTAACGAATTCAAATGAAATATCTGTTTCATGTTTGTTCTAGTAAAACAAAGGAATTAAAAGTTACAAGGACCAGTTTCACTGTCAAGTCTGTGTGGAAATGTGTGTTTGTGTCCGATAAAATAGCTCACAGCTGTCCCTGTGTACTGCTGCGAGGGAAATCAAAGCAATTTATTAATTTTAATTAACATTATGGATGTCAGACACAACCCCGCACTTGTTTTCTTTTCTTAAGCTGTGTAAACCATGGGGCTGTTGGCTCACTGAACAGCAGGTCCTTGCCTATGGCTGTTTTATTACCAACAATCTGTGTTGCTTAACACTCCCTCTAGCTCAGCTCAGCACTGTGCTCAACAGGTTGAAGCTCAGAACCAAGCAGAATGTCATCACTGGATCTTCAGGGCTCATAAATAAACTGAATGGGGTCAATGGCTGGTTGTAGCTCAGAAGCAAAGTGAATGACAATGATTCCAATGCCAGTGATGGTTGAGTCTGAATGGTTAGACGTCAGACCGGCAGTACTCCAACACTGCCCTCTCTCCACCTCTGGTGATAATATGACTGCTCTCTCAACTGCTACAGGAGTCCAAGAGTCCAGAAAGGCAATGGTGGGTTGATGGGCACAGTGATACATGAAGATGTAGGATGTCTCTCCTTTTGGAACTTTCAGTGGTGTTTCTGGAAAGATAAACCTCATTCTCAGTAACTTTTGCTCACTGCAGCTTCCAAAGTTTTGTAGCTACTCTGTAATTACTTGTATAGCTTTGGCATATGACTTCAAAAATACCAATACAAGATCAACCAAAGAGCTGGTGGTAAAGGGTGAAGATAATCATGAGTATGGATAATGTCATACCATTAAGTTGTAGTTTACTGTTAATTGTAGTTTTGAAACTTATTCATTTTTGCTGTTAAAATGTAGTTATGCCAGTCATCAGCAGATGGCACTGTTTACAGTTTAGCCAATCTGTATTTAGTTCAAGGCCAAAGACTGTAGGAAGAGGATCTGAATCACAGCTGGGCTATATGGGATACTCCAACTGAGCTGAGTCTCTGATACGCAGTACTGAGGCTTCAGATGTTTGCCTTGCAGAGCACTGGCATAAAATTACTTCTATTCCCTGTGGATCTTTACAAAAGAACCTTCAGTTGTAATATTTATGTGTTCGTGTATCATGTTCTGCATCTTTGTTTATTATCATTTCACTATATACAGGTGTACAGCAGAAACAAAATATGCTTTGCCAGTTTTCAGGTGTAAAATAAACTGGCTTTGTACCACACCACAGAGCAAACACACATTAGTTCACACCTCATGTAATCTATAAATTTAGCAGAATGTACATTGTATATCACTAGTTTAGCAGCAGAGGTAGTGCAATACCATTATATTACAAATATAGTAACAAATACAAGTAACCATGTCTTTCCCAGTTAGCAAATACAGAAACTGGTGCTACTTGTGATCATTTGGTCAGTGTATTAATTCTAAGTATGTCTTGGCTAAAGGTGACTCCTAAATGGCTCCTAATCTAAAAACCAAGGCAGTCCCAGTGGTGTGAAACAGCTCGTTGATCATGCGGCACTGTGTAAACGCTTGTGTTTGTCTTTCAGGTTCTATTTTATCAAAAGTTGCACCCAGTTTTTATGCTATCAGCTGGAGGGCTGAGCTGCGTTTGAACTGGCAGTTCAAATGACAGGCTTCTGTCATTTTTTACTGATCACTGACACTCAGGGACCCCAGATGGAAGCTGTAAACACTGTGGAAGCAAGATGAATGAAGGTGGTTGTATGTCCTTGTTCTTTCTGTTCTTTAGGTGTACTTTTTACTCTCAGATGTGGAAACACAGCTGGGTTTAGCTACACAATATGCAAACATTTCTTTAAAATATCTTTAAAAGTTCATAACCTGAATTTTCACAACACAAACAGCCAGTACATTTATTCTTTAACTGGCCATGCACATTTGCTCTCAACCACTGTTGTGAATTTACAAAAAATGATATTTTATTACCATTTTATTTATATGGAAACAGATGAAAATGTGATCTTTCAGACACAATGAGGAGCTGTGAGCTTAAGCTAAAAAGCAGCACACACACCAAGCCTCCTTGGACTGATTATGGGACCTCTGATTCAAATGTTTATTCAGCTTGGAATGAAGTTCATACAAGGTTCCCATGTGGAGTTTTTTCTTTGCTTCCACGTCTCTACTGGCAGACAAGCTTACAATGAGAAGGAAAGCTCAATGGCTTATTCTGGGCCAAATCACTGAAGTCTCAGTTCTGCCTCCTAGTGATCAAAATGCCTTCACAACAACATTTATCCCCTCACTTCTGTTGAAGGGCATTCCTCTATGATTGTCAGTCACATCTCTGCATGTCTGTATGTGTGTGCATGTGTTTGCATGTTCCCCTTTCTGTTACTGCCACTGAAAGATTGGTGTAAGGGGTGCCATCTTCTTAGAGCTGCCATTCACTGTGGCTACTGGCACTTGAGCTGTTGGGAATGACAGTCGCAAGAAACATTCCTGCTCAGATGGGACTGCTGTCGGACCACTAGTGAGCCTGGGAGTAACGTACAAAGCCACAGAGGAACAGCCGTCATGCGGGGGGCTGCCATCACCAGACACCTCTGTTTTACAAACTGACAAACTGATGCTTATATTTTTTAAATTAATTTTTTTTAGTTGATTTCCCCTCTTTTGCTATTCCCTCTTCCCTGAATTAAGAGCAGTTGTCGGCATCTCCGTCTGTTCCCACGCTTGGGCGCATTCTGAATTTTCTCGCACACTTTCTGAGAGAAACACTTGTGTCTGAAACACTCCTGTGACAACAAGTTGGTACTTTGGTCACAAATTCAGCCCTGTTAGGTAGCTGCAGTGCTCTTCCATCTTCTGTCTGCTTCACGCTCAAGTTTTTCGCACACCGTGCCCCTAGATGCACCTGCATCGTTGGGCTGTCCCACAGCATACAGGTGTGCAGATTAGAAAGGATAATCTGATAATCTCATTTGATTATCCTAGATCTGTTCAGGTGCATTCCTGGAAATAATGCTGACATGAAACTAGTATAAGAACGGGGTCACAAAGTTTTTATCACATTTAGTGTACTCTGTGTTTTTGGTAATGGTCCAATTGTTTACCTTCCCTTTTCAGCAACTCTCAATGTACAGGTTCCAGAACAACCAGTGGTGGCGCTGTTTGGACAGGACGTCACCCTCAACTGCTCTTTCGACCCCACTGGGCCATTCAACCTGTCGGACCTGAGTGTGTTCTGGCAGCTGACGGACACCATGCGCAGTGTGCACGGATTCTGGTCGGGTCGCAACCAGCTGGCAGAGCAGGCCGAGGGCTTTGCCAACCGCACTAGCCTGTTCCTCTCCCAGCTGGGCTCCGGCAACGCCTCGCTGCTCCTGCGCAACGTGCACATTGCTGATGAAGGCGCCTTCACCTGCTTTGTGAGATTGAATACGTACAGCAGTGCTGCGCTGGTGCTGCAGGTTGCAGGTAAATTGGGGTTTTGGTGGGTTCACGGCGTGCACTGCAACTGTGCCAGTGAGTGTATCCGCAGGGGATGCATTGCCCTCATTGTTATATATAATGTGGCTTTGGTGGCCCTCCTATAGCCTGCCTTCCATTGGACTTTAATGCCTTTGACAAGTCCTCAGAATTACATGTAGTTTGTAACTATTGTGCAGTTACTGTGAAGTTGCACTGAAAATGCCTGCATGCTATACACATATGCACCCATGCATGCACACACATGCGCAGTGCAGAAATCAGCCAAAAAATCTGCTAAATTCAGAGGGATCAGTAATGTGATTGTGCAGTGAATTCTTGTGGGACCCTCCATGCTTTGGGTTTTGGAAAATGATTTTTTAGTTTTCCCGACTGCCATGCTTTGCAATGATACTGAGTCCAATTTCAATCACTACAGCCTACTTCATCTAAGAAAGATTTTTGTTATGCAACTGTCAATGAAATTCTTGTCATTTTACACCGTCCCATTGCTAAAGTGCTACATCCAGCATTGCATTATGTCAAGCAATGTTAATGTATATGGCAAGCAAATAAGGACTAAAAATAAGAAACCATGCTTTTTTCAGAAATATTCATTTTTACATTTGTTTTAGTCCATGATACACATAACAATCCAAATCTATTTGAAAGCCATATTTAGGGACTGAAGTGGATCTGTGCAGCTTATGTCCATGTCACTCAAACCGGTAGCAACATCTGCTTTCCCTAGCAAATAGAGCAGCTCGATCTTACCTTTACATTTATTCATTTAGCTTTTCTCCAACGCAGCTTACAATGATACAGTGTAAAGCTAATTACAATTACCCATTTATACGGCTGGGTAATTTTTGCTGGAGCAAGTAATATTAAGTATCTCGATCAAGGTTACTACAGCAGAAGGTGTAATTTGAACCTGGGGCCTTCCAGTGCAACGCATCTACCCAACAACACCTCTCACTGTCACGTCACTGACTCAGAAGTTACAGCTTGTCCCAGGAGCTCTGTGGAGCGCAAGTGTGAGGTTATCTCATTTCCCAGCAGGCCTGACCCAGAGTGATCGGACCAGCTCATCCACAAAAGGCTGAGCTCTTGATGTTACATCCTGTCCTTCATCTGTTCCTCGCAGGCTACAGAGATGTTTCCACTGTATATTGATTGTTGCAGTGGTGCGTGAAGCTCATTAGCGACGGCCCATTGGCAGGCCCACAGCAAGCTATTTTATTTTAATCTAAATGCTAAATACAATTAAATGTCTAATAGGAGTAGTGTTGCAGAGGTGTTGTACTGCTCTTAATACTATTAAGAGTGTTACGGCCTTGGTCCTGAGGCATATAGTTTTTTTTTTTTGTTTGTTTTTCGCTCTTTCTGCCTCTTCTTGGCTTTATCAACAGGCGGAGCTCTCCTAGTTGGCAGCAGGCTGCTTTTGACTAGTAACCAGAGAAAACAGCAGATAAGCAGGAAGGAAAACAGAATGAGAGAGACTGACTGTGCCACAGAGTTTGTTTTTTGCTATAATTTGGGTTAGTTGGGGAAACTGTCTAGTTTACATGGTACTGTTGTCACTTACCACCAGCCTAAGCTGGATGGACACTTTGTAAAAAGTGTACACAGTCTCCGAAACATCTTTAGCAACAGTTTTTGTAAATAACTGTTCATTTTCAGGAACTGCCAGAAAGAGATGAATGCTATTTTCTTTCATACAAGTTTTCCCTGGGATTTTACCTCAGTTAGGGAGCCAGGATAGAACAGTATTCTTTTGTTTGTTAGTGAAAGTTATATTCAACACTGAGAGGGTGTGGATAATTTTGTTTGTTTTGTTGGTGCTGTTCACCCCTAGAGAGGTGGCTTTGTGGTTGTGTTGCTATAATAAAAGGGAACTGGAAAAACTTCTACCTTGTTTGAAAGGTCTGAAGGTTTAGTTTCTTTCTAGCTGGGTCAGTTCTTGTGCTATGTCCCAGCCCTATATTGATAAGAAACAGTCTAATAGAGATGGTTGTTTACTTCTATTAATAAGTTTTTTGCAGAGTATTTCAAGTTCACTTTTTTTTGTCTCCTGGTTTTAGCACCCTACACCAAGCCGCACGTTACGGTGACACCAGAAGCAAATCTGCGGCCAGGGGATGAGGTATCCCTTACCTGTGTGGCCTATGGAGGATTCCCCGAGGCCCAGGTGTTATGGCAGGACGGGGACGGCCGCAACCTGACAGACAACGTGATCACATCACAGGTGGCCAATGAGGAGGGCCTTTTCAGCATGCGCAGCATCCTCACGGTGGAGGCAGAGCCTAGCAGCACCTACAGCTGCAGGTTGCGGAACCTGGTCCTGGGGGAGGAGACCCATACCTCTGTCACCATCATTGGTAGGTACCATTTGTCATCTGCATGTGGGAACTTTACATTAGCACTGACAGCACTGTGCCTATAATTACTCAGTATCATTTTGTTTTGTCTTGTACAAATAAAAATTTAATTTTCATTTTGTGAAATCAACTGTAATGTTGTTTTTATAAATTAATTAGAATCCAATATGTATGCCCTTGTTAATACATACATTTTCAGAATTAATAAAGTTCTTAATCCACTTCCTTTTGTCTTACAATAGGTGCTTGATCTTTGGTGCAGCATAAGAACAGATACATTCGATTATGGTTAATGATGCTTTGTAAAGTAAGTGAATGAGGACATGTTCATAGCCTGTGCAGGAAGGCAGGACCTACATTTCCTGCTACTACACTGCTGAGTTATATGGTTTGCAACTGAAAATGGGAATTGTTCAGCTGAATGTGAATTTGGTGTGTACGAGAAACTCATGAGACTTGCTGCAAAGCTGAAGAATTGTGTCCAACTTGTGGCCTAAAACTACGCTGGCCTGAACTGGAAGAGTGACTTCGTAAATGGGTTGTTGAACAGCAAGCTGCCAGCAGACAACTGTCAACAGTGCAGCTACATTTCTGTGTGCAGGTGCTTACAAAGGAGAAGGAACATTATGTTTTTTATTGGTGGACCAAAGTAGTGTTTTCGTTTCATGCAGCATAATGGTATTTAGATGTCTGCTTGGGCTGCTCTTCATGTTTACATTTATCTAGTAGTAATGTCAAGGCCTGTATGCTACTGTTACTTCAACCAGTAATATGCTAGTGGCATTTTATTTTGACAAAAGACTTGATAAACTGTTACTGAATAAAGCTATGTATCCATGTGAGTGTACACTACTAGATCTGTTTCTAATCAATCTACGGGAAGTAGTTATGCATACAAATGCATGTGTGGCCTGGCAAACCCATTTAGTACATTGTGGACCTACCAGTAAAATACCTGCTACATGTGACTTATAGTCCACTTATCTGTTGATTTTTCCTCAAGTATGAGCATTATTGGGGTATGTGACTTATAATTCAGAGCAAGATATAGTCTTTAAAACATTGTAGTGTAAAGAAATCAAACAAAAGCAACAAATGAAAATGTCACCCTCTCTATCCCGGTGTCCTCAACCTAATGCCACTGCCTTTATCTTTCTTAAGCCAGGCCATGTATACTACCAGAATACTTATACTTTAACAAGTCATCATTGCATTTTTTATATAATTTTTTTTTTCTATTTTAATACAATATGCAACTTTACCATTTTATTAATCATTTTTTGGAGATTTCAAGATGAAGCTTGGTTTGGGGTTGGAACGAATTGTAGTTAATAATGGAATAAGTAATTTTGTTAAAGCTGGTTTTTTGCTATTTAGCCAGTTTTCAGGAATGGACTAGAGCCAGTTAATGGATAAGTGTATTCATCTGAAGGCCTTGGGTGTGCCCATTTTGGTCCATAAACACTTGTGTCTTGCATGCCTTTAGATAATATTCCCTAATGAAGAATCAGCACTCTTTTGCAGACTGTGATATGGGATGTGAGAGTGTTGGGGCCAGCATGGCTGCCCAGGGATCAAATGTGGCGCTGAATGAAAGGGACCTTAGATGCTCTGCGTTCAGGCCACCCTGAGGTAAAGATGCTGACAGACAGAACAAAGCTTTTGTTTGCCGGGAGAGTTTCCTTTATTCTTGGTAAAAGAGCATTTTGGGCTACATGAACAGCCTTCCTGCGATTAAAGGCAACCCATTCAGCACAGTGGAGAATAAGAGGAGCACTAACCAAATACGCAAAGACAGTTTATACTCGAAGTGGTGAACATAAAACTAAATAGGTATAAAAAAGAGAAGGTCTGCTACCAAGGAGGAATTGCATAGCCACTGAGAGCTCAAATTTCAGTGCTCAGGGGTTGTTCCCTGAGACTAATTTCCCTCTCTCGTTGGACAGCATGCAGTGGCCCTGCATGTTCATAAACTAGTCATGGCTTTATTGTCCTGTGCAAAGGGAAAAGGGGGGGTTTGCTTGATATTTGCATTTCTGCAAAACATCTGCTCCACATGTAACAACATTTGTGATTACTTCTGACCCAGCTGAGGGCTGTAATTCGAATTAGAATGTGCACTCGTGTAGTCAGTGTACTTCACAGTCGAAACATTGGCCTGTCTCTAACCAAATTAACCTCAGCACTGTTATATGTGGGAGTAAAATCTGTTTAAGATTCAGGGCCTGGTGTTCTAGGGTTGGCACTGGGAAGCCCATTAAAATACGTTTTTGATTGAAAATTGGGATACTGATAGTACTGCAGTTGAATTAGTAGAGAATGGTGTATTTGACTGACAAAATCATGACTGGCCTGCATTGGGTTTCCCTAATGCTTGTCACTGGAATTTGTTTGTAGCACTGAATTTTTATGTCTTTAAGGTCACTTTATTGTAGTCCAGGGCTTTTGGCTTTCTCTGGGGCATCATACTGTCTTGAATAATGTTTGAGGGGGTCAGTTTCATGTCAGTTTGGATGTAATTTAGTGATTAATTCATTTAGCTAACACTTCTTCAAAGCAACCTACCCATTTTAACAAATGGATAACTTTTACTAGAGCAATTTAAGCCGAGAACCTGGCTCAGGGGTATTATAGCAGAAGATGGGATTCAAACCTTGTTTGTATGCAAGGCAGTAGCTTTAACCACTGTGCTACCTGCTGCTGTAGGGTTGTGTGTGGAGTTGTGTTGCGAGTCATGTTTTTCAGGGCAATAAAAACTGGAGAGAAGCAGGACTGGTGTAGCAGAGGGGATGATATGTAACAGCAATGTTTAGGGTCCTAAGGGCTGCTGGAGACAGAGTCCCATGTAGACTGTGGATGCTGTGTCAAAGTATGCCCAGGGCACAGGGTTTTTCAGTGAGCCGGGAACTCATTTACTCCTGTCTTCTTGCCACAGTCCAATCAGCCAAACAGACTTGAACTACATAACTGCCGGTTTTCAGGGGCCTTCTGATTTCTGTGGTATCATTTCTTGTTTTTAGCCACTTTCAGGAACTATATACAGTAAAAAGCAACCACAATGTAATAAGTGGGGTTCAAAAGAATTCACTTGTGTGAAATGCAGGGTTGCCTTATTGGAAAGGTTAATGAAAAACAATATTTTTTTCTATAAAAGGGAAGCTTGGGAGACTGGATTATGGAAATACTTTATTTCTCTGCAGCATATTTAATCATCTGCACTTATAGAGTAGTGTCTTGCCAACCCCAAAACTCTCAAACACAGCAAACACAGAGACAGTCAATAGTTCTCTTATAACTCCCCATCCGTCTATCTTTTTGCCTGTTTTGTTCTATGCATGGCTTTGTTTTACAAGCCACGAATTTGAAATTTGGCAAACAGATACTTCTCACTCTAGGTGAGATTTTTGTGTAAAGATCATTAAACTTAAAAAAAGAGTAGTGACATCACAGACACAGTGCACATATGTCATGCTGGCGGGTTTTCTCATTCCACATGCAGGCACACACTCGTGCTCTACACAAATGATGATGTACAAGATGTGGACACATTTTCTCGTCACACACAGACACACTTTCTTTCTCACACACACACACACACACACCAGCTGGATGACACCACACATGCTATAACATACCAGACATAGTTGCATTTTCTTGCCATGTCATTATATATTGTGATTCAACGATAGGTTCTGTGACCCTGACCATGACGAGTGGTTGAGGACAATGGATGGACAGATGTATATAAACACAGTATTTTCCTTTCCTTAATCCTACAGTGATTATGTGCCATAAGAGGGTACAGGTATGTGTCCTGCGTGATTGATGTTTGGAGTTGAGCCCTGACTTTCTTCCATCCCGAGCTGTTGGAAGCACTGCTCGCATCACATGCATAGTGCTGGCATTCACAGCACACCCATACTGATCAGATGGAGAGTAACAGACAACTGTGCTGTGAAAGCTTATAAACAGAGCCAGTGACATGTGGAATAGCAGCTGGTCAGCCCCAACCCTGCTTGCCATGGTGGAACCTTCAAACTTGAGGGTAGACTCGAGGTTCTGGTTTGCACATGACCTTCTAGCACCAATGGAGGTACGCAAAGATGTACGTGTTCACAAACAGGCACATACAATCTGTGTTTACAAGGGCAGACAGAAACATGCAGACTAAGACACAGGCCAATAGAGGGATGTTTTATTAAAACATTACTATATCACATTCAAATAGATTGTATGTTCTGGTAACTAAAAATTCTCCTGAAAGCACTAGGCGGATGTAAATTGTGAGTCATTTGTGTGACTCTGTAACAGAATATTGCGTAGCTTTCCTGTTCTCTGCTCCCCCTTCTCCTTCTGGGCATCTCTATTATTACATGTTTGGTTCCTCACAGATGACCTGCCTGACAGCTGAAATTGGTACCTGTCAGTAATGGCCAGCCCTTCTAGGGAGTCAGGAGGAGTGGCAGCATCTGAAAGGGAACTGCTGTAGTATGTTGTGTTCCCTGTCCCACTTCCCTGCAGGCCTCATTTAAATGCAATTAGCTGATGCTTTGGAGAAACAGTCTGACAGTCACAGAAAATCCTCCGTTTGTGGAGCGGCAGCCAGCCTGCTTCTCATCTGGAACGATGTATTAATTATTGTCCACAGCACAGCCCTGGCCGTAGACGGGTGCCATGTCACCGAACAGACCTCGTGCTGTGCAGTAAAGAAAGGAATGCGACAGAAGAATAAAAGATCCAAACGAAAACGGGTTGTACAAAAGGTAGCATAGGAAACTGGGGGTTTAATTTTTGGCTAGCATTTCTGTTGAAAGTAGTTCCAGGGGTTGACATTAGCAGATCCTCTTTCAGCTCAAATGGTCCACCCACCTAGTGGAGGCCCCACCCAAATTGGTTGAATTATTTTTTGCAGGATGAAATCTGATATCAAATCTTTATTCAATTATTGTGCAGTTTTGAACCTTTGTGTCCAGTATTTGCAAGACCCCAGATTATAAGACATAACAAATAGCAGTAAATATTGCTACTCAAGTTATGGTAAAATGAAACCACCTAAGAAAAGACGAAATGTCTAGTGATGTAGAGAGAGAGAGCGACCTAGTGATGATATTTTACTCAGAATAGCAAATTTTTGTCTGTTAATTTCAACCGTGACTTATATAGACCATTTAGATGTCCTGCTCTTCTGATCAAACTCAGATGTATACAGTCGGCACAGGCCTCAACTGTTTTTCGTATCAGGTTTAATGTCTTTGCTCCTCATGCGGATTATAAGGAGTTGGCAGTTTTAGAACAATTTAGCTGCACCACACAAAGAAACATCCCATCTTTGATCTCCTCCAAATGATGACCATTACTGGGAGCAGGGGCCCAACAGTGTGAACACTGTTACTTCAATCCTGTAAGAGAGCTTGGCTCCTACAGACCCTATATCAGCTTTGGCTCAGTTGTATAAAATCCTATTAGGTATGGGCCCTGAGAAGTGCTGTGTAGAGAATAGGCAGTACAGCAAGAATGAAAACTGGACAGGTCTTCAAGGGTTATCCAAGTGGCTGCACATATTCATTTTTATCATCACTCTGGAAAATAAGTCCATAAATGATTTTTCCCCTCAGAGGATGTTTGTAACCCTTTTGAAATGTTTTTTGTTTGGGGTGTTGATACTGTGGAAATGAAAACATCCCCATGTACAGAAGTCTTGCCTTAACCTGCAATGCATGTTCATTTGCGGTCCTCTGATGGTGTCGGCCCTTCCCCAGAGTGGGCTATTCTTTCTCTTGAAACCATGAGGGACTACTCATTCAGTGAGAATTGAAGATGGAAAGCTAAGCCCAGATGAGCTGATCATTTTGCACTTGTGAATTTATATCTGCAGGTGGGAGTCTGTCTAAATGTTTATATTTGCTGTGTCCGCAATTTGGGTTCCTCTTAAAGTGCTCAGCTTCTTGTCTTCTGATTGGATCCTTTTATATGTGGATGTCGCCATCCGTAGCACACAGATGTTGATTGATGCATTTCTCATCTACCTTGAGAATAACCCGCAAGGCTTCATTTAAGCAAATGTGTGAGTTTCCATTCTAAACGAATAGCTAATGGGAAACGGTTTTTTGTGCGGAAAGGCCCATTGATGCAGGGGAACACATTTGGTGCAACCTGGATGGATGTAATCTTCCAGGGAGCACCCCTCAGGCCAGTATATGCTGATGCCGTCGCTTTAACCTTGTGGCCCAGTGGCTCTCTAATGTGCAATAACCATTAGCTCATTTGAGCTCAATCGCCTGAAAAGAAATAAACTCACTTAGCTTTCATTATTAACAATATCGGGCAGTCTCTATAGAGATGAGCTGACACCATGACGTTTCATTGCACACAAACAAGTGTTGAGACCCCCACCCCTTTGGCATGCTCTCGTCCTATGTTCGTCCACCTTCTCACTTGCTCTCTTTGGCTGTTCAAGACTAATGCCACATGCAAAGACAATTGCTCTGGCCATAGCTGGCCTGCTCTCTTGGACATCAGATCAGTACTTAACATCACAAAAACATGTGCAAAAATTAAATAATTACTTTGATTGCAAACATGTCCTAAGTGTTTAATAAGGAAAATGCTACCAATAAAATGTATTGCTGAATGTCTAAGCAATGCTAGAACAGCAGTTTTTCCATTATACTTAAAAAAAAAAAAAAATTTTAATAAGTCTTAGCCAAAATAAGCACATTTAAAAATGCAGGATTTTAAAAAAATTGTGAAGCTGGATACTTGGCCAGATTAGATTGTTTAACATTGAATGATTTGAAAAATAAAAGCAGTATCATGTGAGCAATTAAATATTTTGACATTTATGACTCATAGAAAATAAATAAAATTTAATCTTGTTTGCACTTATTTTTGTAACTTCAGATTAAATGCAGGTGATCACCTGTGCAGTGTATTTTTAGATTATTCCCATTAAAAGACCTAGTTACGGGTTGCTGTTTACTTCACTGAGAGACAAATATATGAGGACCATGCCTTAATCTGTCACAGTGAATTGAGCCACTTCCATATTGTGCTGAACAGGAAATATCACCTCTTAGATCTTTGTTCACCTGAACTCTTGGCCCATTCAGCACTGCAAGCGGAGCAATTTATTACGTGCATCCTAAGGGTCAGAGTCAACCTCCCATCCTCCAACACTTTAACTGGCAAAGAAAGTCAGTCAAATGAATGGATAAACCTGCAAATAATTCTAACAAAACCTGAAGCCTCCACTCTGGTCTTTGCTTGAGTCCAGTTTTGTGTCAGACCTAAACATTGGAGAACAACACCTTTGCAATTTGTGAGGCTCCAGAGGAAAAAAAGCATTACACTAGCTGTCATAAATCTGCTAAACAAGAAGCTTCACGTTGTGCTGTAATTGTTCTTTTGTGCTGAATTATACTGTCTTGTGGGTTTTGCCATTTGCTGCCAACAAGCTTTGGGGGGGAAAAGTTTCTTCATGTGAGGAAATGAAAATAAAATTAGCTGGTATTTATTTATATGCAGTACTTCTACATCTTTCTTTTTATAGTAAGTAGCCTGACTTTTTCTTGCATGTCTGCACCCCTCATAAGCTCCTGTACTTTTTTCTGCTCCCAGCTAGCCAGATTTTCTGGTGGAGCTGTTCTGCCACCTAAACACTGCTGTAGTACATAGTGGCTATTCATAACAGACCCCACAGCTACATTTCCCAGTGTGCACTGAGTTATCTTTCAAGTCAGCTGATGTGCTGCTTTTCTACTGTTCTTTTGAAATTTTTCCTCTATTAAAGGGATAAATATTCTGAAAACCAGCAATATTTTATAGTTCTATTAACTGTAGAAATTAATATTTTTTAATACGGAATAGTTTAATGGTAACAACCAATATGCACACCTACATGTCAATAAGGGGATCACCAATAAATTTTTTTCTGCTTCAAGGGCATGAAGTCATAGTTAATTACATGACAACATTAGCTGTCTGACAAAAACTTGTAATAAAATAAAAAGGGATGCCACTAAGACTAAAGGTTCTATAGGTGTAAGGGCATTTTTTTCAACTTGCATGTTTGCAAACACGATGAAATGGGTAGCTCTCCAGAACTCCTGCCATTTCTCTTCTCCAGAGCCTCTCCCTTTCACATGGCACTGTTTAACTTTAGTCCTTTATTTGTTTGACTGACACTTTTCTCCAAAGCAGTGTACAATGTTTAACTTTATATATGAAGCTACTTCCAATGATTCACCCACTTAATCAACAGGGTATTTTTTCTAGAGCAATTTAGGATCCATACCTTCTCGCAGATATTACAGAAGGAGAAATTCAAATCTTCAAACCACTAAGCTTGCCTCTTGAATTGCTTTTACCAGATAGCTGTGTTTGAGAGAGCTGAAGTGAAGGTAATGTGAACTTATTCAAACAGACAAGTGTTGTGATGCATATAGTTCCAAGGTGGTAATTTTAAAGGTGCAAGTTGGAATGCAGCTGGTGCCCAGAAAAAAAAAAAAGGTGTCATTATCTTTAAACCAACCACTTGGCAAAGTGTAACCATCACCTTCTGGATGGAAATGGAGGCAGACAGGTCTTCTCCATTACGCTGAATGTCAGGTTAACTTGGAGCACCTGTCCTTGTGACCAAAGTACACTTCACACAGCAGATAGCTACACCACGGAGGCCTTGTTCAGCCTTTTTAAGGTCAGCACCATTTACAGTGCATTCAGAAAGTATTCAGACCTCTTCACATTTTATTTTGCAATGCTATGCTAAAATTGTTTAAATTCATCTTCTCACACATCAATCTGTTCTCATTACCTGACAATATCAAAGTGAAAATGGGAGTGTAGAATGTTTAGCAAATTTATTAAAAATAAAACAAATATCACATTGACATACATATTCAGTCCCTTAACTCAGTACTTTGAAGCACCTTTCACAGTGATTACAGCTTTGAGTCTTGTGTATGGCACAACAAGCTTAGTATACCTGGATTTGGGGATTTTCTGCCATTCTTCTCTGCAGATCCTCTCCAGCTCTGCCAGGTTGGAAGGGGACCGTCAGTGGGCAGCCATTTTCAGATCTCTCCAGAGATATTCAGTTGGGTTTAAATCTGGGCTGTGGGTTTGCCGCTCAAGGCCCTTCACAGAGTTATCGCTTAGTTACTCCTGTGTTGTCTTGGCTGCGTGTTTAGGGCCATTGTCCTGTTGGAATGTGTACCTTTGGCCCAGTTTGAGGTCCAGAACACCCCGGAGCAGGTTTTCATTAAGGTTAGCCATGTACTTTGTTCCATTCAGCTTTCCCAGTACTTGCTGCTGAAAAAATCCCCACAGCCTGATGCTGCCACCACCATGCTTCACTGTTGGGATGGTGTTGTGCAGGTGATGAGCGAGGCCTGGTTTACTCCACACTTGATGTTTTGAATTGAAGCCAATTTGTTTCACCTTGGTTTCATCAGACTAGAGAATCTTGTTTCTCACAGTCTGAGAGTCCCTTAGATGCTTTTTGGCAAACTCCAGGCAGGCTTGCATGTGCTTTTTATAGAGGAAAGGCTTCACCCCAGACTGGTAAAGTGCTGCAGTAATGGGTATCCCTATCGCCCATCTCCACATAGGATCTTTGGAGGTCAGCTAAAGTGACCATTGGGTTCTTGGTCACCTCTCTTACCAAGGCCCTTCTCCCCCAGTTGCTCAGTTTGGCTGGGCAGCCAGCTCTAGGAAGAGTCCTGATGGTTACAAATTTCTTCCATTTAATAATTATGGAGGCCACTGTGCTCTTGGGAACATTTAACGCAGCAGAAGTTTTTTTTTTTTTAAGCCTTCCCCAAATTTGTGCCTCAAAACAATCCTGTCTCTGAGCTCTAAAGGCAGTTTCTTTGACCTGATGGCTTTGTTTTTGCTCTTGATATGCATTGTCAGCTGTGAGACCTTATATAGACAGGTGTGTGCCATTCCAAAGCATGTCCAATCAGTGAATTTGTCACAGGTGGACTCCAGTCAAGGTCTAGAAACATCTCAAAGTTGATCAAGAGAAGTGGGATGCACCTGAGCTAAATTTCAAGTGTCATAGTAAAGGGTCTTTCACCAGGTTGACGATTTTCGTAACTTTTTGTACAAACAGGTACAAAAGATTTTTTTTCCTCTAAAGCAAAGTGCATACAGTATTAAATGCCAAACTTGTACTGTCAAACAAAACACTAGAGAAATCCAATGAAATCTTTATTTCTGGACGTCAGTCTTTTTATGAATTGTTACCGACACAATTGCTCTGGGGAGCCGGCTGTCAGGAGATCAAGCAGCGATTTAATCCCAAATCACCTCTGTGCCATAACCTCCGACAAGCTGCAGTTCTTGTCTGCTGCTGCTGCTGCTGAGTGGTGGTGCCCACGTTGGACAGGGTTCTGTGAAAAATAGCTTTAAGTTGAGTTTGAGGAGGTTGAAGTTGATTCACCAACAAGTTGGGGCTCTTCTGCAACAGAGATCTCATGTCTGACTTATCATTCCATTACGTAGCCCACCATTAGGGTGTCCTTTTCCCATCCCACATCCACTTGTTACAAACTGTGTGCCCCAAGTCTCAAGGACCACTGTTATTTTAAACTCAATTTAGCATTCACAGACAAGTATGCCTAAATGAATATCTGCATCCCCAGGTGTTCTCCAGCATTACTGCCAGTTAGTGCGGAAGAGGAGAGGAGGAGGAAAATCGATTCCCTCCACTGCCTCAGACATTTTAACATGTGGCTCCCTGGAGGGTATACAAGATGGAGGCAGAGGAGGCCTGTCAGATGGGGCAGGTCTTGGTTTCTGGCAAAATCCCCCTTGGAATCTGTTCTCAAGCCTGACCTCACAATGTCACGGTTCATTCTCCTCAAACTACACAGGACATTTAAGGTTATATCGTGCAGTGTAAATGTTTGTGTACTACCTGTATTGCAGAGTTCCCCTATCCCAACCATTCAAGCATACATTTAAAGTTCACACAATAATTGAATTAATTTGGTATTAATAATGTGATAATGTTTTAATAATCTCTTTGCATCTGTTTTGAATAATGTACATCATCAGAAAGAAAGGAAATTTTCAAAAAATAATTAATGTAAAACAGAGATTATGCAACATGGTTCACATCTAAAAGCTTGTATTTACTGTTTGGTACCACAGCAGATGGTTGTCTGTCTGTCTCACTGTCATTTTTTTTCTCACCCTGTGTTTGCCTGTGGGTGATATTTTTCGTCAGACTTCTGACAGAGGTCAGGGAGTTTGAGTGTGCAGTGCAGTATTTTTGATATTCCCAGATGCTATCTTCAGGACAGAGACCCACGTTGTCATAGAAGGAATCTGAGGGAGCCACTCTTCCAGGTTAGGGGTCACAGCCCCAAGTGATCCTATCACCTGTGGGACTACCTTGGTTTTCACCTTCTACAGTCTCTCCAGTTCTTCTTTCAAGCCCTGGTATTTCTCCAGCTTCTCATATTTCTTCTTCCTGATGTTTCTATCACTCAGAATTGCCACTTCTATCACCACCGCTGTTTTCTCCTCCTTGTCTATTACCACTATATCTGGTTGTTTGGCCAGTATCTGTTTGACTGTCTGGATCTTGAAGTCACAGGATCTTGGCTTTGTTGTTCTCCAATATTCTCTGTGGAACCTCCAATTTAGACTTGGGAGTGTCCAAGCTGTATTCCTTACAGATGTCCCTGTATATGATTCCTGCCACTTGGTTGTGTCCCTCAGTATATGCTGTCCCTGCCTGCATCTTGCAGCTGTTACTAGGTGCAAATTGTCTCAGGGGCTTCTTTGCATAGTCTGCACCTGGGGTCTTCCCTGATATGTTTCAGTTCTGTTTCGATTGACCTGGTGCTGAGAGCAAGTTCTTGTGCTACCATGATTAGTGCCTCTGTACTGTTTTTCAGTCCTCCCTTTTCCAGACATTGGTAAGATTTCCTCATGTTGGCCACTTCTGGTATGTCAGTGGTATCTTCCATGGAAGGGCTTATCCTGCCACGGCACCTCCTTTATTTCTCTACTATCTACGCCCCCTACCTGCTTTAAACATTCCTGTAGCAGCTCATTTTAGGGGACATTCCTTGGATGCTCTCATGAACTCATATCAAATTCAGGACTAGTAAACAGTCTCTGGCTGTTGCATTTTGGGTGGAAGGCTCCATGCATTGTAAGGAGATTTTGCACCTTCAGGTTCCATTTCCTCTCTTGGCCAATTTACTATGGAAGCTAGGTGACTGGCAGGGCATTTGCATTGAAAGCTCTGATCATGTTCTTTCATTTAGCTGCCTCTTTAGGGCCTGTCTTATTCTGTGGAGGTATTTGGATTGTATTTGTTTGTATCTTCCTAATTTCTGCCTCATGGTTTCCGTTTGACTGGACGGTCCCCAGGTACTTGTAGCTGCCCTGCATGTCTGTTATGTGGCCTTGTGGTAGTTCAACTATAAATCAATCCAGGAACTGCTCGGGTTGGTCTCCCTGGTATTGGTGGACAGCTCTGTGTAGCAGTAACTTGTGCTTTCAGCCTCTGGTGTTTTCAATCCCTTTCTGAGTAGTGCTCATGTGCTCACGTGCATGTGCATTGAACTTGCTGGCTATGATGCCTGACAGGAGCCTCCATGTTGTGGATAGACACATTATTGGATGGTAATTGGATGGTGCTTGTCCCTGAGTGGGGTCTTTCAGGGCCAGTACTGTCCTTCCTTGGGTTAGCTGGTTGGGGTGGGAGTTTGTTAGCATTTGGTTCATTTGTGCAGATAAGCAAGTATGTAGAACTGTAAGCCACTTCTTCATGTTTGTGACCTGTTGTTAGACATCGGTTCTTGTGATGGTTCCTGCTCTGGGAGATCATGGTGCTTTGTTTTCCAGCCACAGTGTTGTGTTGTGTCTTGATTCTTCTCCCAAATGTTCTTCTGTTTTAGCTGTTTATGGATATGTGGCCTATGTTTTGTGGGACTGCAGCTGAGAGAACAGAGATGGTTGTGTGTGTTTGTGCATGTTTAAGAGATTCATGTTATGAGAATACTCCCAATGTCCAGTAATTTCTACATACCTATTGGCAATTACGATAGACATATATTAATAAAATGCAGAGAGATATTGGAAAAGATCTGCCTGAATGACAATTTATTTCTGTAATATTTCAGTTTTGCAAGCCATGTGCAGTGATTAAAATAAAGAGCATCTGGTGAACTACACTTGGCTGGCTATCTGATCCTTAAGTAGGAAATGGTTTTTGCAGGCTGTAGCCTTAAATGGTACATAACACATTTAAGTTACCATTAGATTTGAAGTTGAAATAATGAAAATTGAAAAAAGGCTACAATGATAAAGTAATAACACCATTTAATAACTTTTTTTTCTGAAAGAACATCATTCTATTTTTAGCTCAAGGGGCACATTTTTCTTAAACAAGTGTATCTCTGCCTTGTCAAGGAAATCTTTCTCTTTTCTTTAGCCATATTACAAGCCACTCTGAACAATATCTTGCTGTTGACACTAAGTTAATTGAGTTTGCAAGTGTTACAAATGGTGTATCTTATGTTATCATCACATTTTTACTCTGTAGCATTGCCTAGATAATTCGCTCTTCCTGAATACAATGATTATGTCATCAAATATTGAACTATTAAATCAAAAATGTTAACTCTAACCTCCAGATGCTGATAAAATTAATTTAAACAATACCAATTGTTTAATTGGGATACCAATATGATATGAAACAAATACAATATGATAGACACCACACGTACATAGAGAATGTCTTTAATACATTGACTTACCGTCTACATTTTATGGACAAGATTTTTTTTTCTATAACAAGTAAAGATTTTATACAGGCACATGACCTGAATGAGACTTAGTCCACAAAAATCACTGAATTGGCTGACTGAAAACAACAGAATTGCATATGACTCTGGTTATTAATTATCTTCATTTGCACCACAGCCAGAACCCTTTCTAACAAAGTTCTGTGTCCAATCAGCAAAGTATATGAATGTCCTGGAGGACTTTGCATTGTGAGATGGATGAAAGTTAACATTGCTTTGTGTTCTTGTGAAAAACAGTCATAACCATCCATGAGAGGTTTGTTTTTGCGACTGGAGTCATTAATGCTGTCAGAATACATAATGCCACTGTGGTTCAGAAACCAGAGAGTGGAGATATGCAAGATGAGGCAGTTGAAAAAGTGGGCAGCTCCCATCTGCAGCTAGCCAAGGAGAGGAGCTAAAACCCAGAAGGAAGAAGTGTTGAGTTTGATAGGCAGGAAGGCCTCACCTATCCATCTCCCTGTGCCAAAATTGTGTTCCCACTCTGCTGACTTTTTGTTTGCAGGCAGACTGAAAAAGTAACAGCAAACTGCTCTTATGAGGCTGATGGGAAGAGATACGTATATCACACTAGCATTTGATCACATTTTTCTTTTTACTGATCTCAGTTTTGTTTGTTTCTCCGTGCTGATCATCTGCATTCCTTGCCATTTTTATGTTCATGATTTTCATTATTTTTATTATTTGAATATCCTCTGAGATCTCCCAGCTGGTGTGCAGAGGAAACAAGTAATGAGTTTTATATAATCTGGCAAATGTCAGACAGCAGCAGTGGAAAGCGAGGCAAGCTGGAGGGCCAGGCAGCCCAATCTTAACCAGCTGTTGGAATTACTAACAGCGTGTGAACGAATGGTGCACCACAGCCATGTCCTGCAGGTGCTTGTGATTAAGATTAATGATAATATCAGACCCCTCCTTTTTCCTCCTACTCAAGTTTGTGTCTTGTCTGCATTTTTTCTATTTTGATCTTATACTGCATCGCCTAGATGTTTGATACTCAGCAGTATGTGCTCTTCAAAATTGGCCTCCTGGTACCTTTTTGTTAGTGATGCAGCTGATTATTGTAGAGGTTTGCACGTGCCTTTATAACTCCTGAAGGCTGATGTTGCTTCAGAATGGGATGGGACTATGTAGGGAAGAACTGGAGATCTCAGACACTTTGCTTCTTTATGCTGTATGGTACGGTCCACTTTTTATGTCTCATTGAGCCGGGGGTATGACTTGTGGACCAAACCTGAAGGACAATTTTATGTGCTGCTGGCACAGTCCCATTGGTGATTTTAAGAAGCCCTTTTTAGAATCTGAAGGGGCTGTGATGTAAATCTCCCTGTTTTGGCAGTTCCAAGAGCTGCTGTAAGAAGTCAGAAACTCCAGAAGTACAGTGCTGAATGTGTAATGTTTTTCATCATTCCACCATTAGCTCTTATTATAATCTAATTTTATTTCATTGGTGTGCTTAATGAGGCACTTGTTCTCTCCTCAGCTGTTTCCTTTAATGCACAGAGGCAGTTGTGCATATGTACAGTGCTGGCTCCCTATACCCCTCTACTTTTTAAGTCAGGCACCCTGTTATCTTTCAGAAGCATAAGTTGAATAAATGTCATTAGTAAACAAAAACAGTGTAAAGAAAACATTCTATCTAAAAGTCTAAATCTGTTATGATGTGAATTTATTAAAGTCTGAATTTATTATGTGTGCATACATATGTTTGTGGTATGTGGGTATTGAACTGGATGTGTGTGAATACATAGAGTGCTCAGATCTACGGTGAAAGCGGTCCATTTGAGATCTGAGGATCTGAGATCTCTGTTGTGGGATCAGAGATTTATGGTTTATCTCTGGTGTACTTACAACTGTTTTACAAGACTGCAATTGTCAAAATCCCATATCTTTTAACCAGTCAACACAGGAGAAGGAGTTGGGGGAAATAGAATATTTCCATAATGCATCCCTGCAAACAGCCGCCCACAGCAATCTGATACTATGGGAAAATGTAGGGAGGAAGAGAGAAAAATTAAGAACAGAAGAAGGTTGGAAAACTCTTACAGCCCAATCTAATCTGAGCATAAAAACAAATAAAACCTGATCATCAAACATCAGGAAAGGAGAGTACAGTCTAGTGTACCCCTGGGGGCTTCAGGGTAGAAATGATAGCTATGGATAGCATTCGTCTTTATCATTTTACCCTTTGGGAGTAGAGATAGAAGGTAATCTTAAACTCCCTCCCAAAGTGCCTGACACATTTATCTATCTCTCTTCCCTGGTTATATTACTTGTTTCCACTTTTTCTTCATTGTAGTCTTTCTAAACTAAAGTATATGTTTGTCTTAATTTTTTACTGCTACTTAAAAGAAATTATGTTAACTAATAAAGAGCAGTATGTTTTTTATGAATCATCATTAGGATTTTATAGTATAATTTTTTTTTGCTACCCTGTGTGTATACATATAGGTCTACGCAAGAGAATGAGGTTGCAAATGAGTAAATGCCTTAAACACCAGCCTTTTGAGAATAGTAAATGGTGTTTTTCTGCCAAATGTCTGTGCTGGCTTTTGCAAAGGTATAAAACTAGCTGTTATTCTAAGAGGTTTGTACTTATATCATAGAAAAAGATGGATCAAATGTTTGTTGCTGTGCTTATTTCTACAAATTAATACAATCAGTAAAGTCATGATAGCCCTAGGATTCTGAAGTTCAACTGAGCGAATGTAGAAAACACAAATATTGGTCAAAGTCGACTCCAGAAAAAGGCTATCTAATGGGTTGCTGAGCATGTAATGCTTACTTTCAGACCAAACCCTGATTAACTTCGAAGATCTAAGATTTAAATTTGGCTAACTTTATACAGACTTGAAAATAAATATGCACAGCTACAGTATACAGTCATTTTATTACAACCTCAGATAAGGAGAACTTTGGACAGAAATAACTAAAGTGGAGAAACAGCCCATTGCAGCAATCTATTCAAGGCTTGATCTGTGCATTTTATTAGATTTTGTCAAGTGTTGCCAATAATTCCTATAATGCTTTAAGGGAGACATGGGGGCAACTCGGCTGTGCCTTTTAGTGATCATGAATGCTCAGCTGTGTGTGCCAAAGTTTTCCCTGCCTGCTCTTTCCAGGAACAATACACAGTCTTACCTTTCCCTCGTGTGTCTTCATGGGGTTTTCCTGGTTGCATTACAGCTGTATTTTAAATCTACAGCCACCGCGGGCACTTTGTTATGTCTATTCTGGGAATGTGATAAGGTACCAGTTTACTGGAAGGGAGTTAAAATACTCATTCAAAGACCTTTAACATAAAGTTTGATTTGTCCCCATTGATTTTTTTCAAAAAACCACAACCCAAATTCTCTTTTTTAGGACGTTATGGAGTGATTTGTTTACACTGACATAATTGACAAGGTAATGTATTTTAATACTTTGGTCTACATCTGAAGTTCCATCTGTAAACAGCCAGCCTGTGCAGATGTTTGAAGTCTTTCATTTTCTTTCACTCCAAAAATTAAAATTTCATCTGTGATCATTCAAAGAAATCCTGGAACATATGGACACCCTTCATGAACACACTGTAGATTGAACATAGATATCTACACAGCCAGTGTGCATTTCTATATCAAGACAAGGGAACACAAAGTTCTACTGAGCGAATCAAAGTAGTGTGTTGTTGACCAACGCAAAGTTTAAATTTGCATTTTAATTTACATATGTATTTCGCATAAAGCCCTGATTCAAAAGTAAAGTTTTAATTTCCATTTAAATTAATCTATTTTTGCATGGATTTGAAGAGTTTCAATTTGTGTGTCTAATTTATACATGAGTTTGAAAAGAAAGTTTTCATTTGTGTTTTAATTTGAATATAAATTGTGTGTAAATATATGTATTTTTACATGAATATACAGTTTACCGGTACACTGATTGTTTTCTGTGTTGTTTATTGTTTTTTAATTTACTTTACTTCATTTATTATTTTCCAATTTAGCTATTCTTTTTCAGTTTGTTTTGACGATTAATGGATTACTTTTTGCTTTTCCTGTCTTACTCCTCGTCCTCTTATTTACCCATAGAAGTGGTAAATATTAATGCACTATTTGGTATCCGAGGTGAGAAGTTCCTGCTTAATGAGTTCTGTATAAGTATTTGAAATTTGTGCGAGTACAAGTGTGAAGTTGCATGGCACCACTGTGACAATTATCTGCTTTTTCAGACTTTGCCTCACGTTCCCCATGTTCACATGCAGTTTGTGATTTTGTTCACTTTTGTGCACCTGGTTAATACACCAGTAACAGTTCATTATAGTAACAGCCCTTTATGGTATGTAAATTTAGTTTGTTTTTTTTAAATTTTATATTGTTTTAAGTTCTTTGTTACGCCCCCACTACTGACTCCTGTCTAGGCGGCGGAGTGGGAGCATAAACAACAAGCAGCCCACACAAAAAATAGTGAAATAGGTGGTTTATAATTTGTTCAGTGTATGATACAAGACACACGTGATACAATATACAAGTATATACAAACAAAGATGCTAACCTGGATAGAGAACTTGGACGGTGCCTAAGCAAAGAAAGAAACAAAAGTTGCCACTAACCTGATCTGTATTTTCAGTGTCTTACCTATTCCTAACATAGTGAAAAAATAAATATCTACCTAACTACGCTAGTCTAAACTAACACAGAAAATACAGGGATTGGCACCCGCCCACTTACCTAATGTGTCTAGACAGTACGTACAACCCTACGTGAAGTACAATGTAGGTGAGCGCACATACTACCCTGTTCTCAATCCAAGCCAACAACCCAGTGAACAATGTGACATCAAGTGTGTGACTATTTACACCGTTGACTAGACCAAAACCCACTATCCAAAACCAGAATCCTTAAGCCAAAACAAAGTCAAACCAGAAGTCACACGTAACAATATAACAAAGCCAAATACAAGTAGCAAAAACAGCAAACAAACGAGTGAGCCAAAAAGCTAGCTTTGGGGGGGTGTCGCGGTCCTGCTTATCAAGGGGAGAACCTGCCCCCAGGTCATCGGTTGGTACATTCTTATAGGTTGATGGTTGATGATTGACGGATGGAGCAAACCACCTGTGACACAGAACAGAAGAGAGACAGGGGAAAAACAGAAAAACAACCGCCAAACAGCAGGAGCAACACAGACACGTAACATCTTATTTTTTAACTTAAATTTGATTATTAAATTTTTGTTGTTATTGCTACTAATGGGGAAAGAAACGAAATGTAGAAAAATGTGAAGAAAGTAACTGCATATAAACACACAATTATGTATTAATTATGTCATAAATAGTTTGAATTAATTGGGGTTTTTTGGATGAGCCCATAATAAATTATAATTGCTCTCATAAGAAATAATACAAATTTCTTCCTGAAGTCTGCGGTATTGCGATTTCTTACTAGTTACATTTGAATATCATGATAAAGGTGTACTGAGATCTCCTTTTGTGTGATCTCCAGAATTAATAAAAGTTTTAAAAATTTACTTAAGAAAAGAAACATGGGTGAAAGCTAACTTTGTTCCTTAAATAAAGGAAGTAATAATTTATACACTTTGCTATATGTTTACTCAGGTTTGCGTTGCCTAATATTACATTTTGTCTAAAGATCTGAAACCATTAAGTGTAACAGATATGCAATAATATGGGAAATCAGCAAAGGAGCCAGTACTTTTTCACAGCACTGCATTTATAATCTTTTACCCTTTTATAGAGTAGGGTCATTTTTACTGAGAAATTCAGGGCAAGTACATTGCTCAAGCCTGCAAAATTGGGAGTGTGAATTTCAACCCGGCTCCTAGTCACTTAGCTACTCACTATCCCCACTAATTTAAACCAATGGCACTGGACAGGCTGACTCTCATATAGATCAGCTATCAATAATATGTAGTTAATTTAATTTTTTTTCTCCCTGTTTGCAAACTTTTATTATTTTGATAATACCAGCTGTAAAATCAGTCTGAGTTTAGCACTGCAAACACTGTTGGATGAGAACCTTGCAAGTATTAGTTGCTTGATGATTGTCTTTTTTGCACATAACTTTTTTATATACAGTTGTCCTGCTTTTTTTATTCTGAGATTTTCACTTATGAGCTAGAATGGTATGTATGTAGAACAACTGTTTGTGCAAATAGCTGAAGTTTTGCTGTTTTTTTTTTTTTTTGAGGTAATGCCCAAGGAAAATTTTGAGAGCCTGCAGTATCTCCATTGTTGCTGGACTCTTTGTCTTGCCAGATTCGTTTTTCCAAACTGCTCTCATCCTTGAGGTTTAATTGTCTCCAGAATGAAGGCTGCCCAGACAGTTGGATAGCAGCTTTTTAGCAGCTTTTCCTTCCAAACTGCAGAAGTGAACTTTTTTAGGACAGGACCACTTTGCAGGTACAGCTGCAGGATGGTCCTTCTCTAGTGGGAGCTCAGAGCAGGAAGCATAAAAGTGTACAAATCAGTTATTATGGATATAAATAATAAATTGGACGGATGAGACCAAAATAGAGCTTTTTGGTCTAAATGAGAAGCGTTATGTTTGGAGAAAGGAAAACACTGCATTCCAGCATAAAAACCTCATACCATCTGTGAAACATGGTGGTGGTAGTATCATGGTTTGGGCCTGTTTTGCTGCATCTGGGCCAGGACAGCTTGCCATCATTGATGGAACAATGAATTCTGAATTATACCAGCAAATTCTAAAGCAAAATATCAGGACATCTGTCCGTGAGTTGAATCTCAAGGGAACGTGGGTCATGCAACAAGACAAAGACCCTAAGCACACAAGTCGCTCTACCAAAGAATGGTTAAACAAGAACAAAGTTAAGGTTTTGGAGTGGCCAAGTCAAAGTCCTGACCTTAATCCAAAAGAAATGTTATGGAAGGACCTGAAGCGAGCGGTTCATGAGGAGGAAACCCAACAACATAAGAGTTGAAGCTGTTTTGTAAGGAGGAATGGTCTAAAATTCCTCCAAGCCGACGTGCAGGACTAATCAACAAATACCGGAAACATTTAGTTGTAGTTATCGCTGCACAAGGGGGTCACACCAGATACTGAAAGCAAAGGTTCACATACTTTTGCAACTCACAGATATGTATTACTGGATCATTTTCCTCAATAAATAAACGTTCATGTCTAATTTTTTTGGCTCATTTGTTTGATTTGGTTCTCTTTATCTACTTTTAGGTCCTGTGTGAAAATCTGATGTAGTTTTAGGTCAGATTTATGCAGAAATATAGAAAGTTCTGAAGGGTTCACAAACTTTCAAGCACCTCTGTAATTGGTGCAGTCTTGACATTGCTTACCTCTGTTGTCTTAGGTCTGAGTTCTGCGTTCCCACCGGTGGCACTATGGGTGACTGTGGGCCTGGCAGTCTGTCTCCTGGCATTGCTCATCGCCCTGGCCATCGTGTGCCACAGGAAGATCAAAGAAAGCTGCAAGGAGGCTGACATGGGTAAGGCATGCGATTATGTCATTCTTTATGGCTCCTTAAGTTATCTGATCTTGCCAACAGTCATACAGATTACATGCATTAACTGATTTAATGTATAATTTAAATGAGTTGTGAGATTACCAGGGACAGCTACCAGTGTTCCTAAAAATGTCTGTAGCTAATTGATGCAAAGTAATAGTGGTAGTACCTTCATCATTTCAGTGTTAATTCTGCTCTTAGCTGAATATTTTATCCAAGGCTACTTGTAAAGTCTGTGTTGCATTGACATGGTTCCAACAGCAAAGCATACGGGAGATGTCAATTTGTTAAATTGACCTCAGAACAGCTGTGGCTGGGGGAATGTGTCTTCAGCTTAATTCCAAAATATACTCTAAGAATCCCTAAGTTGGTTAAGCATAACAATTACTCAACTTAATGATAATTATGGAAACAAAATCCTTGCTATTAATTGTTTTAGAAGTGTAGGCCCAACAGGCAATTGTTGAATTTGTGCATAAACAGCATGAGTATGCGCATGATGGGTCACAACTCATTCCACCACTTGGGATCCAAGGATGACAAGGAGACTGATAGCAGGAGAATGGAATGGGGGAGTCACTGCTGAATTTATCAGACTGTGAGAAATCAAAATGGCATTGTGTGAAGATACAAGTAATAAGGAACTTTTATCAGAACATTTCCTATGTAGTTCAAAAAGTTATGGAGCTAAGATTGATTTAATGGAACCTTGGAGGTCTATTGACCTTTGTGGCATTTTTATCCTTATGGCTTCCTTTTCATCTGACAGTTTTCATTCTTCCTGTCTATGGTGCAGTGGCCACACCGACTGCATTGCATCCTCTTGTTCCACAAAAGTAAACACCCAGCAGATACTGTACTAGCTGCAAAGATGAACAGCATCTCAGCTCTGCTTCATCCTCATCCATCCCCTTAGAGTCCCATACAGTCTTTCAACATGAAATCTGCGTTCAGCCCAGACAAAAAGTTATCACCTCCACTGTGTGAACCACAGCATTTTTAGGTTGAGATCTCACGATTGGAATTATTTGTCAGGCCCCAAGAGCTTAATAAGCAATAATTCTGCAGAGCATTTTGCTCTCTGTATTTTATGGTTTAACAGCAACCAATATACTGCAGTTAAAAATATTTTTTTGCAAAAATGTTGTCTTAAAAATATGAGATATATTCTTTGTGGTCTTTGCTTGGCATAAATGTTTGCACCATCCTACTTTTATCAGTGACTGCAAGATTCACAGAACTACAGCAGAACAATTTTTACAGAATAATTACTTTTGGTAGTTGATAAAGACATTAAAATAGCTTTTCTCTCAGGTCTCTTCAGTTGATATTCTGGTTGTTTTATAGGTGGGATTATTCAAAATAAAATAAAACATTACCCAGATATTTATCTCTGTTCCCACGTTCTGTGTCATGGTAACTGACTGCCTACCTGTCTGGCTATCCATCTATCCACCCATTTATCTATTTGCATTCCCCAAAACAGTTACAGTGTTATTCTGGTTAAAATTATTTACTTAATTAGGCAGTAAGGATAATGTTTACAGTATCCATTCAGGGTAAGTCGCTTGGTCAAGATTACTAATGCAGGAGGCAGGGACTCTAATCTGGTGTTTTGAGCAAAAGGAGGCTTACTGTTACACCACCATCACCAGGTATAATACACTATTTTTCTTGTTGGAAAATGAATTCTTGAATTTCCCAGCCAAGTAGCTTTGGCCAGTATAGCTGAACAAGTCATGTCTGCCTTTCACTGGTATTATCTGATATTGTTTGGATCTGTTCTGCTGTTTTGCCATTTTTCATGCTTAAATTCCTAACAATTAAATCTCTTCTTGACACCTTTGTTTTGGTGGATTTTCATTTTTATTTCTAGAGGGCCAGTACTCAGGTTCCAGTGTGCATAGTCAGTCAGTCACTCAAGATTGATTTTGGTTATATCCATCTGTTATATCTTTGCTAACACAAAAGGAAAAGTAAAGGAAAAGCTTTCTTTTTTGATGTTTCTCTTTCTGTTTTTTCTGAGTCACAAAAATTATGCTATATTCATCTATATTCATGCCATATTTATCTGTTCTAAGTGTAATTCTTCAATATCAACTGTGGTTTTCTCGTTGTTTTTGGACTAAATTTACCTGACCTGCCTCACTTCACTGGGAGCTCTGATCCACACAAGCTCTTTTTCGCCAGTATTTTAACCCTCTCTTGATGGGTGTAGAAGTCCCCTGTCGGTGCTGTTATGTTCCAACCCCAGGCATTCTGAGTTGCAATCTCTTGAGTTGCGTGTCCTTATAAAACTGCATTTTCTTCAACTTCTTCATCTAGACACACTTTCACATCTGTTTCCACATAGTGTTTTCTGTGTCTTCTCAGGCGGACTTACCAGCCAGTTGCTATCACAGATGCCACTGCTTACAGGCCTATTAAGTCTGAGATTGAACTGGATGCTGGATTGGTAGCTAACCCCATCCAACCCATATGGGTTTCTGTTTCCTCCTGCCAGCTGCCTTTTCAGGCTACGATCAGAATTTCCCACACCACCAGCTGCTCTCTTCACAGCAATCATGGGACAGAGCCAAAGGTGTCAGATCTGTCAGTTGATAATTTCTTGGAAGAAGAAATCCATCTTGACTGCAGTATCTGTGATAATGATGCCTGGCGCCCTCTGTTGGCAGTGCAGCTGTTTGGACTGACAGTTGAAACTGCCTCTGGAATTTTTGAGGGATGTTACTCAAAATACATAGCACTCTCCCCACTATATAGACTCTGCAACACTCCTGATTTCTCGCCATGTCCTGCAAAGACAGTGTTAATTTCACGGCTAAACTTTATTTTCTCCTTCTCTGGCCCTATCTCTACAGCTGTAAAGCACAGTCTCTGTTTGATTTTCTAACTCTCAGTTCTTTATGTTTTGTTTTCAAGCCATGAAATGAAATGTGGCATACAGATACTTCCCACCCTACGTGACATTTTTTGCATAGTCAAGTTCATTAAAGTCCAAAAAGGCCACATACCATCTTGAAAATTTAAAATACCCACATCCGGCCAAGGATGCTGTACACACACACACACACACACACACACACACACACACACACACACACACACACCGTCTTGCCAGCATGTTGCTCTCCATGACATCTGGGAGTGTGAGCATCTACATGCCGAACACAACATATACATCAGACGTTTTGGTTTTCTATGCCTGAAAGGAATGGTAAGAGGGAGGGGTGGGGGTCAGCAAATGCTTGGAGTAAAGAGCAGAACTGAGGACAGGGAGAGTGGTGGGGATTGTCCTAGACTGGCAACAGGGGGATGCTTCAGAGATGGAAAAACATCATCGTCAGTGTCATCACCACCACGATGCCAAATGACAACAGGGGCCAATGGCTGTAATGCTATGTGTGCAAATAAAAGTAACAATCTGTAAATTCTGTATAAAGTGAAAATATATAATTCAATGATTTTTACATAACACATATGATACTGCACAAATTAGTGAGCTAAGGGTGATGAAGTTTGGTGATGTATATCTTTTGTTACTACTTTTTACTTTTCTACCATTCCACTGGACTATATCTAGAGTATGCTTTGCTCTCTGTGGTATTCCCCTGCTCCACAAAAATACTTATGTACTAAATGCAACCAGTTTAAGGATAAAACAGTTTGGTGATATATAATGCATTATTACTTTACCTTTCATCCTTAATACTTCTTCACCCATGCAACTCTTGTATTTCTTATCAGAAGAAAAAGGGAATAGAGTGAGACAATGTTAATATAGACATCACTAACTAGGTGGAATTTTTCCAAACATTCGATGTGAGCAGAAAGTCTTTTTTATATCTTGTCATTTTTCATATCTGTTCTCCATTGATAACGCTATGAGGTGCCCATGAATAATGAATGATGCCCTCTACTGCTTTTAGTCCTCATCAGAGGTTAGTGTCATCATTACATATTAAATGCTCATGCCGCAGGGTTAAAATAAAACACCAGTCTCTGTCACCAGCGACCAGGTCTTGTGAAGCACTACACAGGGAAGCGCTCATAGCTGGTGATATGGGGTCATAGCAAGGTTTTTGGGGGATTGAACTATCTGTGCAGAATGTGAGGTATCAGGATAGTGGCTGCAATGCTTTTACTGTGGCCAGTTCTTTACAAAATTTTAATAATTATAATAGAAGTTAAGATGTGATAATTCAGAACGACAGCCCGATGCAGAGGGACAAATAGGAAAGCTATAAAATTTGTGGTGTTTGTCAGGTCTTTGTGAGTGATTTTTCTCAAACACATTTTCTCTCCTAAACTTGTAACAATGAGTGGTATGGTGACACTGGGAGTAGCCCTGCTGTCTCACCTATTCAAGCATTGGAGCATTGGTTTAAATTCAGCTCAGTCTGTGTGAAGTTTGCATGTTCACCCTGTATCTACGTGGGTTTTTTCTAGGTGGTCTGGTTTCCTCCCACAATCCAAAGATAAGTGTCTCAGGTTCATTAGTCACTGTAAATTGCCTTTACCATGTGTGTGTGTGTGTGTGTGTGTGTGTGTGTGTGTGTGTGTGTGTGTGAGAAAGTGAGAGTGAGCGAGGGACTACACTGTATTGGACTTGTGCCCAAGCCATTTTATAGTGGCCTACCCTTGTACCCAGTAATACTGGAATAGGCTCCATTTAACCGCCTCTGGTGCAGTAAATACAGACCCAAACAAAGGACTAGGACAACAGAAACCATAACACATTCAAGCAGGGCCCACATATCACAACAGTGGTGTTGGCTACTTGCGATGGACTAGTGCCCCATCCTAGGTATAGTGGCTGTGACCCTGACCAGGACAAGTGTTTATGAATCATCTGCCATATTCATGTATTTGCTATTTGAATGTTGTTTCTATAGACAGCTACTTGAATAAAATGTGCCAGCAAAACTTTGGTATCAGTCAGACAAAGTGTGTTTTGATAATCATATTTCTACATCTAAAGATCTTTGTTTTGTTTTTGAATGCACTATTGGATACCCTTAAGTTGCATCTTGTGCTGGAGGGAAATCTCTGATAAATGAAGAAGTGTTACCAGTTACCAGCCAAGTCATGGTGAGTTCCATTATATTCTAGGCTGAGTTCCCAAGAGTTGAGGAATAAACTCACATCAGTCTATCAGTTATCAGTAATCGCTTTATCCTGGTGAGTAACAGTAAGGAATATTTATAAGAATGGATATGTACAGGATATGGAAAATTTCCACATGAAATGAAGTTCACTTTTCCAAACCAATTTCATTCACATTACATGCGTCATTATACTGCCTGCATGATACACCCACCATTTGGATTGACCAGACAAATCCTCCACAACTTTGCTAATGGTACAATGGGGACGAAACCCCTTTCTCTTAGAGTGGTGTCTATAGTACTTATGGTGTTTCCAGGACTCTTTAATTCTCTTTCGCACCAAATGGGACCACTGACGTACACCTACCAATCGATATAAATATAGATACTGTAAATGGAACTGCTGAATGCATCCATGGCTGCAGCAGCAGCAAAAGGCAGAAAAAGCACAACTCAGTAGTAGCCATCTTATCTTTTAATGGTGTTTGTGGGTATAGTCAGATTGAAGTTGACTCTCCTTTTCAGAAGAGCAGGTACTGGAGTTTTGGGGTCAAAACAAGTCTAAAGTAAACTTACTCACTTCTTCCCCTGTCATAATCCATCAGAGGTTGTGGATTTCTATCTTAACAGGACAAAACAGCTTGTCCTATTGTGCTTTGGAAGCACTGATGAGAGCTCTGGTACACATTACTTGTTTTAGCTCTTGCTGTATACACATTAGTGTCATTCTCATTCAAAATATTAATTTGAGTTTATATAACAAAAAAATATATATTTCTGTTTACAAACTTTTGTTTGCACACCTACCTACAAACACGTTATTTGTCATGAGGAGGTGTGGTTAAAGTGGGCGGCCAGGGTACATTCTGTTCATATATAATACAGAATGCTGCCAGTGTATAAAAATACTGAAAAACTTATTTCTTCATATGTGACATTACGTTTCTGTAGAATTTCCTAACATTGCAGACTGACTTTGTCAACACCTCTGTTGTGACATTTGGGCCCTGGTTGAATGTATTCTGGTTTCTGCTGACCTAGTCCCCTGTTTGGGCCTGTGTTTACTGTACCTGAGGTAGTTAAACGGAAGTGAGTTTTGTTTGGGCATGTGGACTGTATAGGCTGTGGAGCAACACAGTCTATAGCTGTTTTTCAGGGTCCTTTCCCGAAGGAGTGGAGCCGTGGTACAAAGGTGCTAGTTTATGCCACTAGAAAAACTTATACAAACCAAGTTTCAGTAGCTGCTACATCCTCTCACACAGTTTACTGTTTGTCTTATCACCTGATAAGATAACTCCTGTGATGTGTTAATGTATGAATGTATGATTCTGAGGTTAAGAAGCTGATTCTGCATGACTTTCTTCATTGCCTGGCAGCCACCATTTTTTGTCAGTCAAGCTCTTTCTCCTTTTAGCTATCATTCTCTACGCTGTTTATAATGAAAAGGTGTAATGTTCATTAATCCAACTTTAAACAGTGGTTTAGGTCCAGGGTCCAAGTGGGACATTACAGGGAACACAGTAACCTGGTGCTGTTGTTCTGTTGGTATTTGCTCCACATGAGAAGCTTGGAGAAAGATTTTATGGGAAAAGCTTTTTGGGTTCCTGACACCTGGTATCCTGCTGCAGCCTCTCCACAAACCACACAAAAGTGTCTTACATGAGGAGGTTATATTGAAATCTATTAGGAGACGGTCTTTATGATACCAGGTGAAGGAAGTTATGTTGCTACTTCTTGCTAGTTGTTAGTTATATTATATTATATTATATTATATTATATTATATTATATTATATTATTACTCATGCCTCTTCAATTCATTCCATTCTTTATTACAGCTGAAGAAGGCAAAGAACTGGATGAGGAATCCAAGACAGGTCAGACTTTTTTCTTCAACCTGGATTTTAAATGACATCTCTAGATGTAAACAAAGCCATGGCACGCCTAGTAAATGCAATATTTTTATGTAGTATCACTGTCTGAATGTTTTTTCTTTCTTGCTGTCTTTTTATTATTAGCCTATTTTCATTCTTCTTTAGCTGTTTCCAAATTCACTATCAGTTTTACTGTCTCCTTATTTGCTCGTACACACCCGGGAGCCTGGAGAGAAGGCTATGCATTCCTCAGACACACTCCTGGCAAACAAATCGAGATCTGTGAGCCGTGCCTCTTCAGTGATAGGATGACCAGAGGTGAAGAAAGTACCTCAGTGTGCAGTTTGTGTCCAACCTGCAAGCCAGCTTGTTTTGGGAAATCACAGATACTGCCTGAGCCACTGGAGAGTCATTCAAAATGTTCTTTGTCAGTATATTTTGCTGTGCTACTTAAAATATGTCTTTCACCCATGTAGCTCAGTGTAAAGTGTTGATATAGTTAAAGTTACTCATATGGCTTCAGTGGTCTGAGCTAATAGAAGCTTCCGTGCTCCGTGACGGTGGCATGCTGAATGCTGATGGACTGTCCTTACACATGAGAAATTGGCTTCTGGTGATCAAAGCCTTTTAAATGTCAGCAGAGGGTGCTATCAAAGTGTGGTGTCAACTCTCCATTCCAAGGCTTGGAGTTCTCTGTCATACCTATGATGTGGGTCAGTATGGTGGAATTGAGGAGTCATGCACAGTGAGGCAGACTGCTGTCATTCTGAAGGCTTCCGGAGGTCTCCAGATGGTACCTTTGTTTCTTCGCAAGGCTCCAGCTGGGGAGTTGCCTGCCTGAAGAAAACAGACCAAAGAAGCCTTACCTAAAGGCATCAAGGACAGTAGACAAGTAATAATTGTGCTATCTTAATGAGCCAGCCCAGGGAGCGAGGGTTTCAATGTTGAACATTGTTTAGTGTAGGTGGGGGCTCATGAAGTTGGATAAATGGATAAAATTTCCACTTTTCTGTTCAGTTCTTCCAACTCTGCTACAAGTACTTCTGTGGTCATTAATGCTGTTCAGTGCTCTGCTTCCGTGCCTGCGGCAGGCATTTTAGCCTCTCTAAAGGACATTGCTTTAAACCCAAAGCCAAAACAGCAGAAGTATGTAAGTTTCTAAGAATGTTTTTTTTTTTTTTACAGAAACTGACTGTTTATAGGCAAAGTAGGCTTCATATCTTACAAAGAACTGAGTAATCTTACAAGTATAAATTGAGCTAGTATAAAATTGGAAAGATGTGGTGTTTTTAGAGGTGAAAGGTTATCTGAATGGCTCCAAAAAAGACTGATAAAATTCAATAGATGCAGAGACATTTGGGAGTGTTTATACAGAGAGATAACCAGCAAATTAATGGTGCTTTAAAGGAAAGTTAATAGAGAGGTATCTCTACAGACAGTGTTGTTTTCTTTTATGATCATTTGAAAAGAGCAATGTGTTATGTACAATAATGAAATAACGAAATTCATGCACATGTTGCATCTTGATGATGTGAAATCATCTCTAGCCTTTTCTCTACTTTTTGACCCCTACTGGCCATCAATCCCACAGAAATAATAGCCAATTCCCTTTCCTGGCTGGGCCTCATTCCCAGTACACCATTCTACGCTTTGCTAAGAAAAAACAGACCTCTGGGTGGTGCAGCAGAGACATCCAACATGCTATTGTGGCACCTTCTGATAACCAGGGAAGCTTCTGAATCTGTTGCCAGCGTGGTTTAATGATGTACCCCGTAAGGGAGTCCCTGGGGATCTGCTGTCAACACCCCAGTTATAGACGCTTGTTTATAGTACTGAGCCCCCATAACAGTAGGGTCCTGGTTTCCTTGTTTTGTTTACTCAAGATTGTCTCTTTTAAATTCTTTTTATGCCTGGAATGCTTCTAATATTCATTTGTCTCATACAGCCATGACACAGCTGAAAGACACAGAGAAAAGCTAAAGAATCTCAGGTAAGGACGCTAAAACTTTACATGTCTGAGGCCAAATATCAACCTGTGCCATTAATTTCTTATAGTTACACAATTAATTTACTGTAGTTCCCACTTTATTCTGGAGATTCATGACTTCTGTTTTGCCCAGGCATGGCTGGATTAATACTTTACTGCACAATCATGGGTTTTGAAAGTCTTGACATTTTAATTCTGAAAATCACAGGCCTGTCGATTGCAGTGACAAATTTGCTTCCACGTCATGTCATTAAATATCCTTTCTAATTCCTGCTTCCCCTTAACACTGGTTAACCGATTAATCATTAAGCTGCCAGGAGCAGATGTTAAAATGCAATTCTGGCTTTAAACAAGACAGGAGGAATTGTGGGCATTCTGTCATGCACAGAATGTCTACTGTTTTGCACAGGTAATCCCATCAGGATTCTTCTTTTGTTTTTGTCTGTTTTGTCAACAGAAAACATTTTTTTTATTTTGTGTGTGAAGCTGTGCCAAAAACCTTTATGAATTCAACACTTGTTCTTAGCTTTATGGAATTACACTGAAGAGAATAATTAAAATCTTCTTTTGGAAAGAAACTGGTCACTTTTAGTTAGCAAATGAAGCCAAAAAAACTAACTCTTCCAGGACTTTCATTGCTCCTAGCTCTTGTCTTAGTGTAGTAGCAGTCCTACAGTGGAACTCTGGGTTAGTTACAACAGGCCACGATGACACATTGGTGTTCTTATGACTTTGACGATTTACTGCCCATGTCTGGTAAGTATGATGCAATACTCCCTTGTTGGTCAAGTGTGGTAGTACAACTTAGACGTCTTCCTAAATCCTCCATGACCCTGGTAGAGCAAATGGGCAGAGCCACAAGGCCGTACCAACTACTGACACAGCAACTGCTTCCCAGAAAACTTTCACACTAACCGAAAAAGCTGCAGTTATTCTGTCTCAGGTGTCTTTGTCTCTGCAAACTCTAGAATGTTCTTTTCCTGATTGTGCCGGCACTGCCTGCCAGCCATAGCAATATATAGAAAACACCTTGGCTTCTGCTGACAAATGTTGGCATTCTGTGGTCTCATCCACTCGGCCCTGAAGCACAAAGCATGCTGTGTGCTGAACTCCAGCTCTCTGTCTCCATGTCAGTTTCACTTTTTATTAATTGACTCACCAAATGGTTCTTGTTTGTAAAAAAGAATGTGCTGGAAACAGCACAGAACTGCAAAATGCTGTATGATTGGAGTGCAGAGAAACTTTTTTCAGGCACATTTAGAGTTTTTTTTAAAAAAGAGCATACATTTTGCTGGTAGATGTAGCAAAAAAAGAAAAAGGAAACATTATTGTGAAAGTCTCTTAATACTTGGATATAAGAAACATATGATTTCTTAAGGTGGGACATCAACAAAGATCATCTCACTGCAGCAAGGGAAATGCAGACAAGAACTTGGCAACAGTTGAACAACATACATTATGGCTAAGCGAAATACATCAAAGTCCACTTAGATACAGTTGGACAAACAGATGCATTAGTGGTGGGCTTCTCTGAAAATGGATACAGGAGGAAAATGTAATCTGTCCTACTTACACACTGACAACACTTCAACTTGTTTTGCTTCATGTTATTTAGAAGTATTTTTTAAAGTCTCTTTTCTTTAGTCTAGTAACAGTAGGGGAGCAGCACGGCTATAGGTTGGCATTCTGATCTGAGGGGTTGCTGTTGTGTCCTTGAGTTGTGAGTGTGACAACACCTGAAACTCCACGTACTTTAACTAAATTGAAAGCATACTGTATGGATAAATAAATAGGTCCAGATATAAATAATTTAAGTCAACGACAAGAATAAAATGTGATACAGTGATACAGCAGATTTGAATGTAACAATGCCTGGTCCATATGTCATAATTCCACAAGTGTAGTAATCACCAAAGCTTAATGTGAAGCACATATGGTTTGAGTATGAGGCCTATGTTGAAATCAGCTTAAAAAGAAAATGCTGGAAAATGCTCCATAAACTTACACTGCTGAATCATGACAAATCAATACTTCTGATATTTGTATGGAAGTTTGGGCATTGATTTCTTAATTTATTCACAGAACAGCTTGATTTATTTGATAATTTATTTGTATGCATCTGATTTTTGGGCTGCAGTCCTGTGGCTTGTGGTTTGTTAGCACAAAGACAAGGATATCTGTTTTTCCTTTATTTTAAAATTTTCATGTTATGTAGTTGAAAATTTACATTTTTCATATATCTAATTGAGTTTGTAGTGATACAGGTTTTGGAAACAATAACATGTAAAAAATAACACAGAAACACATAAAATATGTATAGTAATACTGAAGACCATTAGGGCCCCCCCTTTAGCTTTAGAGCAGTTTCAGTACTTCTTGGAATGCCATCTTATATGCCCTGTACTGTGCATAGTGGGCTATTGCACTGCTCTTGAAGAAGAAAATCCTCCAGTTGTTTGAGGGATGGTAGTCTACTTTGCACTCTGCGCTCCATAACTTTTTGTAAAGGTTGACTGATAATTAAATTGACTGAAGAAGTTATGGAAAGTGTTTGACTTTATCCTGGAGTTCATGAAACCACCTGAGTTTGTTTAGCAGTGTATATGGGGGATATTATCATCCAAGGGTGTTGGCACATCGTGGGAGAACAGTATTTACTTTTTCCATTGCTCAGGGGTCCAGGTGTTGTGCACCTTACAAAAAATTGTTTCTCTGTGTGTTGACCTTTCCTGCTAGTAGTGTCCGAATAAACAGAAACATGTTTCTGTCAAGTCCAGCTTTGTCAAGCACAAGGTTTGTTGAGATTGGGTCACAGAAGTGTTGATTCAGCTCTATGGGAATTTTTGAGGCTGTACTTTGGCAGCATTTAGGAACTATCCTATGTGTTTGTCTATCCCTGTTGATAAGCTTCAAATTGCAACCACTGCTCCTTTTTGCCAATGCAGTTTGTGTATGTTTGGCATGTAATTGTGATTTATTGCATCAGGCTTAAAACATGACATGAAAAAAGAGTTTTGTTTATCACTTCTCTATATACATCTTTGACAAGGCAGAGGTCTAGTTTTCTAGTTTGGTAGTTTACATAGATGCTTACATAGATGCTAGAAAGAAAAAAAACTTCTTACAAGGAGCTCATTATTTGTTTCGGTATTAAAGGTTGGCATCATGGGTAACCAATTTCTTGGGGATCTCTAGCCAAGGGTAGGAACTGGGTAATACACCGATTACAAGGGAAACTAATCTCCCATCCCTCATAAGGAGCTCTGGGTTGTCTATCACACTGTGGAAGAATGTATATTCTGTCCCAGCAGACTTATGACCTGAGATAAAATCACACACAAGCCAAACAACAGATGACTTTTGACTACATTCCAGTGATGTGCCTTGGCCAAACATCGGCGATCATAGACTTTTTTGAAGATATGCCTTTTGCAGGGAATGTCCTGTGTGATTTTGGTCTATCTGATAGCAACGGCTGTTTACTGGCACAAACTTAGAGCCTTTCAAATGTGTCAAGACAATGCCTCTCACCTTTTCAGTGAGCTAAAGAAGTAAATCAAAAAATAAACCCACTGTGAGTTTGATGCATCTTTCTGACTACGTATATAAAGTTGTTGTAAAAATTCTTTGTACAACATTGCTTTTTTTGGTCCAGTCCAATTTGACTTCTTCCTTTCACAGGCTTCAAATACCCACCTTACTTATCGTTTACAGAATTTTAACTCATGGTCTTGTAGTTCTATGTATAATTTCGCATGGTAAAATACATTTGAGGCTTTATTAAGCACATATTAAGGAATTCTGACAATTGGAAAATCTCAAAAATTAATTAGTGTATGACTCAACCAAATAATTTTTGTACAGTTTGAGGGGTACTGAAACAAATCTATACACCAAAGTTAAAAGTTTGTTAAACTTGCATGTTTATTATCTACATATGGAAAAGGCTACTACAATCAATTTTTCTTCATATGCAGATACTTTCCTCTGAAATTTTGTTCCTATTAATCAGCTATTAATAATTATATAGTGCAAAAATCTGACCAAAGGGATCTGAGAAATAGTGAAATTAGTCAACACTCATTAATGTCCACTGGTCTTTACAGTTCTGCTGATGTATAAACCTTTTACTGTTTCGGGCAGCAACCCAATAACAAGGCATCAAAATATAGTATTCTGATAATGTCTAAAGGAACAGACAGCATCCATCCTTCCATTATCATTAATCACTTTATCCTGGTAATGGTCACAGTGGACTGGAGTCTGTACTCGAATTACTGGGTGCTAAGCAATGATGCTACCCCTTGGATGGGAAGGCAGTCAGAGGGTGACCACATACATACACAGTCACGCATGTTCCAAGCAATTTAGACTGACCAATTAATGTGAAACACACATCTTTGGATTGTGGGAGGAACCCCATGGATTATAACTATGCCCAAATGCTGTGAGGCAGCAGCACTACTCACTACGTCATGGTGCCGCTTGAAACAAAGAACAACTTTCACAATATATCTCATTCATAGCCTTCAACACCTTTTACATCTATACAGAATACCTGAAAAAACATAAAATAAAAATCAAAAGCAGGTAGTAATATTGCAGGGCTACCCTTTGTGTTCTTGTGTTCAACAAAAAGTTTGTGAATCCTTTGCAATTATGTGGATTTCTGCATTAATTACTTAAAACGTGTTCTAATCCTCATCTAAGTCACAAAAATATAGATACAAGGTGCTTAATGTAAAAAAGTATGTGAACCTTTGGGGTAATGACTTCTGCAAAAGCTAATTGGAGTCAGGTGTTCCAATCGATGAGATGAGATTGGAGTTGTGGGTTGCAGAGGTGCCCTGTCTTATAAAAAAGCCACACAAAGTCAGATTACTGACAGAGCTCTTCTGAAGAATGGTCTGTTTATGGACCTTAGAAGAAGATCTGTAGAGATGCATGCAAGCTGGAAAAGGCTACAAAAGTTTCTAAAGACCTGAGTGTTCATCAGCCCACAGTAAGACAACCTGTCTACAAATGGAGGAAATTCAGTAGTTTCTCTAGGAGTAAGTGTCCTGCAAAGGTCATACCAAAAGCACAATGTGCAATAATGAAGGAGGTGGAAAAAGAACCCAAGGGCAACAATGAATGACCTGGAGAAATCTCTAGAAGTTGCTAAAGTCTGTGTTCATGTGTCTGCTATAAGTGAAACACCTGGATGTTTGACAGTGTTCTGTAGACAGATGAGACAAAAATGGAACTTGTTGCCAGAAATGCACAATGCTATGTTTGGAGTGATAAGGATACTACACACCAAAACCAAAATATCTTTCCAGCTGTGAAAGATGCTGGATAGGGCATCGTGATTTGGGCCTGCCTTGCTGCCTCAGGGCCTGGACAGCTTGGAATTGTTGAGGGAATAAAAATTCAAACAAGAATTTGAATCAAGAACTTGTGTCAAGATATTTTACGGAAGAATGTCAGTATAGTGTTCTACCTGAAGCTTGACAGAAGTTGAATGATGCTGCAAGACTAATTCAAAACACAAAAGTAAATCAGCAGCAGAAGGGTTTAAATAAAAGAAAATTTTTGTTTGGGAAATGTCAAAATCACCCAATTGAGATACTGTGGTGTGACCTGAAGAGGGCTGTGCATGCAAGATATCCCAGAAATATTGATGACCCCAGTTTTGTAGGGAGGAATGTTCTGAAATTCCTCCTTGCTGTTGTGCAAATCTCATCAGCAGCTGCAGGAAATGTTCGGTGGAGGTTATTGTTGCTAAAGGAAGTTATACAAGCTATTAAATACTTTTTCCAGCTTGGACTGTGAATGACTAAACAATGTGTTCAGTAAAAACATGAAACGTACAATTTTTGCACGTTATTAGTTTAGGCAGGTTGTGTCGGCTATTATAGTGACTTTGATAGAGATCAGACCACATGTTCTGAGTAATTAGTGCAGAAAACTAGGTACTTGCAAAGAATTCACAAACCTTTTCTTTCGACTGTATAACTTCCAATAACTGTCTGAATGGCTCTGTTGTAAAGAAAAGCAATAGAACCCTGTGGAAGATGTACTTAGTTTGATCACAACCTCCTCCCTACATGGTTGCTTCTAAATTGCAAATAATTCATCATTTTTATTCAAAAGTCAAATTATTGCATGTTGACCTCGTGTGGTTTTTTTTCCTATATTTTTATATTTTATTATCTGTTTTGCATGCTCACATATCATGGGAAAAATGTAAATCCCTGTGAAGCAATATATCAAAACATTTTTGTCAAAAATGAGGTGTGAAATTTTCATTAAAATGAAAACTTTCTGGCTGTTATAGAAGCTTCCTGTATCTTTTGCAAACATTTATTTGTGTTTTCACTGTTTTCATTCTGTGGTGTCCCAATTTTAGTTGAAATGAGTGACAGCAGATGTTAATAATAAAAAAAAACATTACGTACAGATAGTTAGTGGCTGACAGTGAAGTACTCTCCTGCAAACCAAGCTTTCTGATATTACATAATGCCAACCTGCATAAAGTGAGGAAAACTTACCATTGTCATATAAAAATCCTAAATTTATCCTTCCCAGTTTCATCTGAGGGATTCAAAGAATATCAGACTGAAGAAACGCTTGCAGGAATAAAAGAAATTAAAATGGGATGAGATTAATCTGAGCCCAATGAAAACTACGACATCATATATGTGACAGTCTGTCCTTAGTTTATCCCTCTGCCCTGTTTATTTAATGCTGCAGTATAAATTGCACCCCACTCAACAATGGTGACCTTTCAGCTGGAGAAATAGACTTTGATGGGGGAAATCTTGACCCCTTGCTGGATGAAGCCAGTGCCATCCTGACGCTGATTCTGGCTGACATGATGCTAGTTGCTGGATGCCTCTGAGAATAGAGGATATCTCCGGAGGTAGATCTGGATGTGTTTTCTGTTGTTCTGCAGTGTTTACCACTGTTCATTGCCATGTCACAGTATGCCTGTTTGTTAAAAAAGAATAAAAGTCTGCAGGGACTGCCCTAAATGAACACCACTATACATTCAGTACCAAAGTGCATTTCAAATTTATGTTAGAGAGCAGCTTCTCTGACAGTTTTGCTATAAAAATGTCAGGAGAAATGCATACCCAGTGACGTTGCCTTCCCGAAAAAGATTTTACAATGCTTGTGGATATTTTAGGAATCACTGATCAATAACAAAACGTGAAGGCACCTAGTCAGTCTCCATTGGCATTTTAAGAGAGAATAAGGTCTCTTCACAGTACACAGAAAACCTGTCTGGGAGAATAGATGCTCATTCTTAGTTTTGTAAGAATAATATAGTATATTTTACAGAAACCAACTGCCTGGGGGCTCAATTAACTGGCATAGAATACTCATAATGTGGACGAGTGATTTCCCAGGATGCATGGCGCAAGCTTAGTACAATAGGGCCTGCTGGCACTCACAGCCTTTTTCCCTGATGAGCAAGTCCTGAAGATAGGCGGTCGACACTGGTCAGTGCATTTGATGGACACTTGTCAGCGCCAGCTAATACTGGCCCAGAAATCCCCAGTCCTTAAATTAACTGAAATGTGGTGTCTGTTGGGTTGATCTTGGCTGCTGTTTGCTCAATCATTGTCCAGGACAGATTTGCCCTTCAGCCATCTGCCTTCAGTACCACTGCTCATTTTAGAATATAAAATGCTATGTTCAATGTGTATATTGTTAATCTTATTCAGGCATTTAAGAAATAAGTCTCCTGTCAATATAATCACATATTTTGGGTCCAATGTGTCTGAATTTAAAATGTTTGTTGTTCACTACTCATCCAAAATATAGTCTGCACCATAGGTTCGTGAAAAGAAAGTGGAGATATGAGAACTTTTGGATTCTAGACATAAGAACATGTTAGATTTATCTCTTCTCTAAAACTTTGAATGTGTGCTTTAAAAGAGAATGTGTGTTCACAGTGAAAATGTGGAAAATAATCCATTCCTTAAAATGAAATAAATGCCCATTTTTGTCCTTTGAGGAAATGGGCCAGAAGATTTTAAATGGGGGATGAGATCTGAAGATCTAGTTGAGACCTGTTGTCTGCCAGGCAACAAACTCAGAGTTATTACATTGGGACCTTGATGGTAGAATACCCTGTGCTGATGTGAACCGTAAACAGCTAACAGCTCCATAAATTTGCATCACACCATCTGTCTCGATCGCTTTTGTATTTCCTTTCTGACACTCAGTTCTATAGGCAGCTACTAGTGTAATGTGCACTGGCAAAACACTGGTATTGGGCTAACTGTGCTTCAGCAGTTGTATGCCTGCATCTAAAGCCTGTTGTGAAATGCATGTTTAAGATGTACATCATTTTGGAGAAAACTGCTAAATAATTATTAAAAATCTCAATGTAAACAAGACAAAGAGATGCCAAGTCGAACAAGTGTCTGCTTTGTCTTCTTTCCACTGACCATTGCTACTGTTTATTTGCGGTAAATCACTTCTAATTACCACAAAATAAAATAGAGTAAAGCCCTGAATATGCTTTAGGGTTACTTCATCATTACTGGATTTTTATTTGAATTTAGTTTTTGTTATTTTCTGTGACTGTGAAATTTTAGCAAAAACACTTCACAATAGTTAAATTGTATAGAAAGACAAGGGAAAAAAGGCTTACAGCAAAAGTTGTTTTCGGCACCAGCGCATTGTTGGCATGTTTTACAGCTGGTAGTGTGTTGAAATTTTACAAGCTCAGGGTCATTTTGGTTGATTTGTAAAGAGATCTTTTTAATGAATTAAAGATCTAAATGCCTAATGATTGTACTTCAGGGCAAAGGCAAAGCACAATGATGAACTTATATGTAGTGTGTGTGTGTGTGTGTGTGTGTGTGTGTGTGTGTTAGTGCGTAAAAGAGAATGAGCAAACAGTTATATATTGAATTGGAGCCTTGATTAGGAGTGACATTGTGGCCCCCATCTGAGTTCACCCTGATGTTTCCAGAACTGCTGCATCCTTTGCACAGGAGCAAATTGCCTCCCTCCACTCACCACCTTGTCAGGCACAGCATACAGTTCACTGGGTTTCTCTGGTGGCCTTTGCCTCTGCTTATTGTTACACCTCTTACTGTACTGGTGGAGTTTGTCCATGTCTTTTTGGATAGACATGGAATTCCATCTGAGTTCCTTTTTGTTGGCCAGCATGTTTTTTTACCAATACTAAAAACACGTGTGTGCCTGAAACTGTACACAACGATGTTGTTTTAGCAATGTAACCTAGTTAGGAACTTAGAGAATTCTTTTATTTCAGTTGGCTTCTGCAATTTACCCAATTTTATATAATGGGATATATTGCAATATTTTTCTAAACCTATACAAAATTAACTTAGTCTATTCATCTTACATCACACCCTGCCTCTTGGAAATCTGTTGTAGGAAGGCTGATCACCATCTACAAGTCATTCTTTCCAACACTAAGACCCTTCATCTCCATCCATTTGTCAAGAACACTTTGTCAAACTAGACACTTTGCTTAGTAAATCTGTCAAGAGCCTGTATAACAATTGCAAGGTTTGCCCATATCTCACAGTATACAGTGCACAGCTTCTGGTGCGGGCCATAGAGATATCCCACCTAGACTTCTGAAACCCCCTCCTGTCTGGCCTTCCAGCTATTGCCATCAAACCTCTCCAGCTGATCCATAATGCTACAGCATGACTTGTGTTCAACTTGCAAAAGTATTGCCATGTATCTCTCTCACCATTGCCTTTCTTTAGCTGCACGGATCAAGGTCAAGACTGGTGACAGCCTAGAAGACGATCAAAAGATCTGCACCCCGATAGCTTAAAAATGTGACTGCGCTGTATTTTGCAGCAAGAACACTACAGTCCTCACAAATCAAAATGAAAAAGCTGTAGGTACTTGGTTTTGGATCTAATGCGCTGGAATAAGTTTTATTTTTCCCTCTGAACTGCTGAATCCATTTTAACATTCAAGAAGAGGCTCAAAACTCATTTTGTTTGGAAATGTATTTCCAAATCGTTGCATAAAATTGCATTACATCATCAGTTACAGCCACCACCTATTTCATGTTAGACTTTATTCTGTAGTCAGCTACTGATGAACTGTTCACTGGCAAAAACAGTGGTATTGGACAAACTAATTGTGGCTTGTCAGTCAGTATGCAAGACATCTAAAGGGGTCTGTTAAAAAAATGCAGTTATTCAGTCTGGGTTTTACTTTGCTTTGGAGAAAAGCATCTCCTAAATATAAATATAAATGTTGGAATCTTATTTGAAATTTGAAACTGCAGCATTTTTTATTGAAGTGTCTCAATGGGGTGATATGGAACTGGCCAGAGTTTGGGTATGAGCTGTAGGAGTAGGGTTATGATACTGAGTTGTAAAGTTGTAAACTAGTAAAAGACAATGAAAAGGAAAATCAATTAAAATCAAAGCTCTCCTCTTTCTAGGGAAATTATTTCTCCCCGAAATGTAACCCTGCCAAGAGCAGTGGTAAAACATGGTAAGTGTTGTTTGTAAAACATTTTTCATTCATAAAATCCATACATCATTCACATATGTGTGGAAGATTTGCTCTCCGTTGTGGCCAATTTTCCCTGTTGCCATTGTGCAATTATGACCTGTCTGCTAAAGCAAAGCCTATAAGGTTCTATAAAAAATACTGTGGATATCAAGTTACTTTAAGTCTTAAGTATGCAAGTTACTATTGCAAACATTATTATTGAAATTATTTATTTACTACATCCATCCTTTATTATAAACTGCTTTATCCCAGTCAGGATCACAGTGGTCTAGATCATTGGGCATTAGACTATAAAACTACACTTGGAATGGAGCACTAGTTCATTACAGAGTGGCCACACATGTACACAGTCACACTATGAGCAATTCACATTGACCAGTTTGTCTGAAATGCATGTCTTTGGACTGTGGGAAGGAAATGGAGCACCCACAAGAAACTCACACAAACACAAGGAGAACATGCACACTCAACATGTACTGAGCCAGATTCAAATCCCCACCCAAACAGCTCAGACACTGTCAGACAGCATCACTACTTGCTGCCGCACTGCGCCACCCCTCTTTACTATATCCAGCAACTATAAAATATGATACTAATCTGTGCAATGTGGCTCCTGCCTCTTTGGATTTTTTCTTAAAAAACACACAAAGTCATTTTAATGAAACCGGGAGCAATTGATTTTCGGCTAGTTTGTCACCACCGTTACATTTTACTTTGATAATTGTCAATATATGTTACACATCACTTGCACATACCTTCTATTGAGATGTTCTTTATCTGGGTAGTTAAAGCATGCGAACATTAGTTGAATTAAACAGTTGTACCCAAAACTTAAGTTGTCTATACAGCAGACGTATTAACTTGATTTTCAACTTGTCTGATGTTGCGTTTCTAGAGTCCTCTTCATTGCTGTTCCTTTCATGTAATGTGTCCTATAAACATACATTTTGAGATATATAATTCTTCTAATAATATGTTCTTATGGCTTGGACGAGTAAATGTGCAAGAAATGTGTACAATAATAAGTGTAGGAATTAGAGAAAAGATTTCACAGAGGTTGGACTGATATAACCTTTAACTTCCTACAAGATCAATTAAACATTATGTTCCACAAACTGTCAAACTTCTGTATTGTTATACTGTACGTCAGCATTATATCTGACTAGATTTTGGTTGCACAACTATTACAGAACAGTATGCTTGGCAGATTGTATAAGTAGCTGCAGAGAGAGAATGGATCAGGGCCTTCCAGTTTCTTTGAGCAAACAGAACATCCACACTGGATGCTAATTTTCTCCCTTTCCCATGTAGCGCTCATGCGTCACCTGCCCGTGGGGTTTACCTGAGGAATCTCTTCAAACAAAACTCTGTAGTGGACCAGAGAATCAAGATTAATGCACTTTCATGGTTCAGTTGGAAAGAAGCTGCTATAATTAATGCCACAGGGCCTTGTAGGGAAACGTGGGGGAAATTTTCCAAAATGTAAAAGGAAAACTTTTTTTTAAGAAATGGTGCAGTGACATTTGGTGCGCAATGTCACGTGATGTCACAACAGAGTCAGATGGAAGGGAACCCTGAGCAGAACTAACAGGAAGACACACTGTGCAAAGTAATTTTAGCTTCAGCTAAACACCCAGTTTCTTGTGTCACACTCAGCATCCACATCGATTCAAGATGGATGAACATATCTCCTCCAACATGAGTGATATTAAAAGGACTGTCTTTTTTCTGTCATTGCACAGTGGAAAAATATGGACCAATTACAATACGGAGAGTCTGCCAGTCAAACAGAACTTCAATTTTTTAATCATTTAAGCAGTATTACCCACGACCTAGTTAACCTAGGGCTCCAGCAGAATGTACTGCAGATATACAAACCGGAACGTTAGCAGGGATGGGAATGAGAGATGGCACTTCCATTTCCATGCAAATAATAGTGGAAACAACTGCAATGTGGATTTACAGTCATCATTACCTTTCTGCTGTTTCTTTTAAAGGCTACAATTTCCTTTAGCCACTGGAAATTAGAGTACAATCCCCTATATGCATTGTTAATGAAACCGTCTATCAGAATTTGTCCCACTCCTTCTGTTGTGGTGGACTTGTTTTAGGCATCTGCTGGTTTTCTTGTATAGGGATAAATAGCAATGCACTTTTTTGGCCTTATTTTCTATCCTACCCAAGGTGTCAAATTAACATATACATGTAAGTTAGAATAATCCTTTTTCATCTTGGCCCCAGATCATACTTGATCTTTTCTGAAAAAAAAATCACTGCACATTTTTGTCTGTTTTTGTGCAGCTGAACTCAAGGCAGGCCCAGGTGTCTGATTTGCATTCAGCAAAACTTCATCTGCATACAAAAAATCTTTTGGTAACAGTTGGTGTGAAATTTGTCTTTCAACAGCAACGGCAGTTGTGTTTTAAAAACAATGACTGTCCTTTTATTGCCCATCCAGCTCCATCTGCTTGCCTAAAAAAGACACATGAAGGTCTAAAATATGCACAGTGTAACTTCTGCTAAAGCTGACTTCTCCAGCAGATTAAATAGTGCAAGTGCAAGTAATTCTTCAGATGTGTTAGCAGTGCTGTGAAGGAGTCCATCTGAGTTTGGGACAAAACTGCTCTGAAAGTGTTGAAAGTTAACCAGTAGTAATGTAGAATGAAACTGGGATTGAGGGGCCTAATTTGTGCTTCGCAAACAAATGCCAGTGTCTGTGTTTTCAGTGGGCAAAGGCTGAAATGGCCATGACAAGAAAATGTTGGGCAAAAGTATATCTGCCTCACTTAATGTGTGTCTGTTCGCAAAAGCAGTGCCGTGTTTTTAAAAAGTTACCAACAGTTAGGGTTACAATGACCCTGTGCACAAATTTTTCCCATCAGTTACCATAGTGTGACCAGTATCTCAGTATCACCGGTCTGCAGCTGAGAAACTTGTACCTAGATGTTAGTACAAGAGACACAGGACTGGGTCCACTGATTCCTGTAGCGATATGAATTTTTGGTTCCAAATGAACTGAGACTTCATTCACGCCAGTTGAGGTTCACATGGGAGGTGATGGCTGATAAATGGCATGCCACTGCTGCTCCCCCATGGACCCCATGTTTCACTTTGGACATTGATGTTGACATTGTGTAAATCTGTCATGAGAAGAGAGGTGCTCTGGGACTCTGCTTTGTACTGTATTTTCCTCGTGTGATGTGTTTGTTTTACAGGCATGAAGGACGACCAATTGGCAGCACTCGGATTTTGCCTTGACCATGCCTTATCATCACAGGAGACCAAATGTGAATTATTGAAGATGGGGTGACCAAGTGTCCAGAGATGTCCTTCTCCATATGCCTTCTTTAGAAGGGCTTTAATTGACTGCAAGTCATGTTTTTAACAGTTTGAATTGCTTTTTTGTATGTAAAGATTGCTTTTGTCAGTGTTAAGACCTGATTCAGTTATTTGACTTCTACCATCTGTTCAATGCAAAGCACCTAGATGTTCCAGTAAACTCTAGAAGGAGTCCGAAGTCCCTTATTAGGAGAAGATATACAATGTGCCTCATGTCATGTCAATGACGGACATCCAAAGACACTATCTTTTACATTGTTGACTAAACCTGTACATCATTTTCGTTTTCAGGGTTGTTTACATTTAAAAGTAACATTTAATGGACGACCTCTACAGTAATTTCACACGAAGAATCAGAGGGAGAAGCCTAGAAAGTTACATTACTGTCGAGCAGCAATATACCACACTATTAAACCATTAGCAGCCAAAGAACTCACATTTGAGGGTTTCTTACAATTGTCAAGTCACAGAAATTCTAATGCAACACTAGATAAGCTTTATTGCACTACTGAGTTTGCTTGGGACTGTGTTCAAGTCTCTTTTTTCTGAGTTCCTCCCTAATCCCTAAGCCTTTCTAGATTCATTCCTTCCTAAATTCCTTCCTTCCTCTAACAGTATTATTGCAAAAGCCAAAAATCTCATGCAACAGCATGGAGTATGTACAGATTTCTTCTGGTGTTTGCTATGTTTTATAAAGGAACCGAGAACATAGTATTCGGTGACTAAGAACATAATACAGCACCTCTGTGCTGTTCTCGAGCATTTCAAGTCAAATCTGTATGATGAATGTCAACATTTCAGTGTTTTATGTCTGTGAGTGACTCTCCTGAGAAATAGTCCAGTGCATGTTTACATAAAAATTCATTCAGAAAGCATTACTGCTGTTTTACTCCTCTCGGTCTTTCATTATTGTTTAAATGTTTTATCATGTGTTTTTTATAGTAAGTGTAAACAGTCCTTATGCTTCGTGCAGTGTCTTCTAATTAAATCTTGTCAAATATGAAGCTAAATGAAAAGCATAATATAAGTACTTTATATATGTCAAGACCTCTCTTGGATTTATGGTGGAGGATTATGTATTATATTTAAATTTAATGGAGCTGTATTTCCACAGGCTCCGGTATAATCAGACATTTGACCAGGCAGTGCCTTCATTGCGGCTCTTTTTGCCTGTCCCATTAGGAGTGCTGCCTGGCTGAGGCTTAATAGGTCAAGAAGATAGCTAGCACTATGAGGGCGTGTCTGCAAGGGCCTCATCGGTCCTCTGGAGGTGGAGAAGCTTGACAGCATAAAACGCAGGGACTGCACTCAAAAACACCCGCCTCTGTCAGCAGGGCCCCTGGTCCCACCGGCCACGCATCAATCCTCACTGCAAGCTGACTTGAGATGACAGTTTTTTGCCCTGCAAGTTTTGCCCCCCTACCCTGACTTTGTTCTCGCCTCCAAACATGTGAAACTCGTAGGTGAAAGAGAAAAAAAAAAAACGAGTATCTGGTCCAGGTCCAGCTTCAAAGTGTGTATCTTGTCCTCTCAGCCCTTGTGAGGAGTTGTCTCTGGCAGCTGTGAGAGGGCAACATTGACAGTCTCTTCAAAATGAACTAAAAAGTCCAGGGTGGATGGACACTCACTATTGGCTTGGGAGGCAGCAAAGCGTGCAAACATCTTCGACAGCGTAACCCCCAGTGGAGCCACACACGTCCAGACAGGCTGCGGCTGTGAGCTTCTTAATGAACTCAATTTAACTGCAAGGGGCCAAGATGAAAAAGTACAGCTCACAGACCTCCTTTGTGCTCCCGTTGCCAACTCAATAGCAGGTACTGTTGCCAGAAGCAGCATCTTAAGAAATGAAAAATCAATCCACCAAGAGGGAGGGAATAAATAGTGAAGCCTTGCTAATTGGGAGGTCTGTTGCATGCCGTGCTGTCATTTCAGATCTAATGCTGTGTGGATCCACTGATTTGCAGCAATCAAAATGCCTTGTTATCCTTATAATAGACTGGAGGCCTATTGGCAGCTTGAGAATCACCAAGGTTCAAACCACACTCGCCTGTGCAAGGTCTCTGCACCTCACCATAAGTTGCGGAACCGATTAACAGTCCACTGGAGAGCTCAGCAATTGGCTGCGTGTGTCCTTGTTTAGAGACCATTCTAAACCGCGGGGCTTAATTATGTGGCTCTTCTTTTGTACTCATATGTGCCGAAAAGGTGGCAGGACCTGCAAGAGACATTCAGGTGGGATCTGCAAAGGGAAAAAGAAGGGACAGCAAGAGTGAAGATTTCCTCAGCTATGCTTTTCTCTTCTAAACGTGTGTTTTGTATAAGGTTCTCAGAAAATAAATAAAACAAGCCCCGCTCACTTAGGGATGAAGGACTTGTCGATGGAAGAAGTGCAAAGAAGGCGGTGTCGACATTCTGTGTATGGTTTGAAGAAGCGTGATCTCTTTAATAATTACTGCAGTCTGCAGACTTGCTTCAGGCTTTATTCCAGCATCAGATGAAAAGCAGGAGAGAAGCAGAGCTGAGGAGATAATTGCGGAAATTAATTAATTGATGCATTGATTTGTTATTGAGCTCTGTGAGTCTGCAGGACAGTTTTGTGCAAGGAAGGGTACATTTTTATTTTATACAGCGTATGTCAACATATAATCTGCCTGGCACAAGTAGTTCTTGCAAAGGTGTGACATTTATATGACCAGATTTTTAACGCTGGTATCCAGGGGTCCACAGAAAAAAGATGGTTCTTTAAACCTTGAACTCATTAATTAAGAGCTTCACAGACACTGAACATCATTAAAATTTCCAGACATATAACATCCTTAAACCCCGACCTGTGAGCTATTCAGACTGATAACAACAGTGTAAAACTCAAATTGGTGACATTACAGTGAACTTCATAATAATAAGAAACTGGCTCAGCATAGTTGATCGGTATTATTTTGATATTATAACTTTAAAGATATGTGCATTAAGGTTGTAGACAGCCATCGTATACTGATTCCTTTTCTTTTAGTGGAATACCTTAAAATGAAAAGACATGTACTGCATTTTTTAAACTAAACTAAACCTTCTGCTGCAATCCAGCCAATGTTTCATTCCACAGCTAAGAACTTTACATGGAATATCAAATGTCTGCTATCAGAAAGGAAATAAAAACGATCACTCTTTTTGATTACCGTGCTCACCTGCACTGTTCTTCCTTGTTCAACAGGCACTTAGTATGGCCTGGAAAAGTGTTTCAAATATTTCAGTGCTTTTTCACTAGAAATTAGTGAAAAAAAACTTTATTACTAGTGGCTTATTTATTTTTCTTCATTTCATTCTTTCCTGTTAAGTGTAAAAAGAAAGGTTCTTCCACTGACTCAAAAAAATTAAATACATATACAGCAGTGTTGAATGATGAGAGGGAGAATGCAGACACAAGAGTGGATTCCATAATACAGAGTTTTTTAAAACAAGAGGGACCAACAAGGTCCAGCCAATGAAGATAAATGGAAGTTTTGCCCTTTCAACTAAAAGAACTACATTCCTTCAGTAGGGCTCTTACCCCTAATCCAGCCTCACAAACCCACAGGGATGGTGACCACCCAGTACTGTCACTGAAACTCCACGGTTTCACAATTTCAATATGCAAATTAAAAAGCTATTTATAGTCCAATAGATGCTTCTATTTCAAGGATTGCCCTGGGCAACTGTGCCACTGTGTGTTCTCAAAAAAGCTGGGAAAAATGTGACTAATGAAAATGAGGGGAATCAACACCTTATCTCATAAAGTAAGAACAAAAGAAAGCAGGAAGGAAGGTGAAGTATAAGAATATGGACAGCTGCCTGGAGTTCTTATAGAACTGCTCAACCAGCTGTGCTACTATAAATCCTGATTGGTAACAAGGTGATTTACCACCGAGGACTGGTGGTCACAACACTGTTACCCCTCTTGCAGCCTTTGGAGATACCAATTCCATCCCTGTAAATTTCAAATCTGGTATTTGACATTGTTTCTTGTAACTCTGTAATTAGAACCTTCTAGCAGCGTTCCTCATTTTACAAAGACAACTGGGGCTGGAATTTTCTTTATAACTTAATTTGTGTGTATACATAAAGTCACTTTTAACACTAAGTTGCAAACAATAAATGGTTAAAACATACAGTAAATGTATACAGTAACCCATCAATAAATCAGTAAAACATACTGATTTATTGATGGGTTAGGTTCCATAAAATCCTCAGCTAAAGCTAACTTTAAACTACATTAAAACAAACTACAGATGTTCCATCTGCTGAGGGAATTTTACATTGTGTTAGTTTTTGCTGTGTACATTCCACTAAACAATAACATGAAAGACTCTATAGTGCTATTAACCTGCAGCAAAGCACACACCTTGATGGTTTTTTTATTGCTGAAGACTTTATCCAGGCTATTCTCAAGACAATCCTTCCCAAATTCCACCAGCATGTCAAATTGTTCTACAAGAGGTTTGAACACTGGACCTTGTTTACATGGACATCTGTGATGCGTATAAGGTCCCCCAGTTGGGACGGTCTGATCACATTTCTCTGCTAATGGATCCTGTTTACAATCCACTTCTGAGGAGAGCCAAGCCAGTCACCAAGTGCATAAAATTATGGTGAGAGAGGGTGATTAAAGTGCCACAGAACCGTTTTGATCACTCATACTGGAACATGTTCAAAACCATTGCTTCTTACAAGGACTGTTTGGATTTAGAGGAATACACATCATCTGTCACTGGTTATATCAGCAAATGTGTGGACCTCTAAGTTTGTCATTGTTTAACTCATTCTGAAAGAAGCCTTGGCTGAATTCTGAAGTCTCCTTGCTGATAAAGATGTGCAACCCTGCATTTAAATGTGACAATGGAGCCACATTGAAAGCAACCAGGGCCATTCTCGCATCACACAATCAGGAAAGTAAAGGTAGCTTACAACAATCTGTCTCTCAATGCAAAGAAGATGACTGTTGACATCAAAAGAACTCGAGCTGCTCATGCTGCTCTGTGCATTGGTGGGTTTGCACTGGAGCTGGTTCACGGTTTCAAGTTCCTGGTAGTGCACATCACCAAGGACCTGGACCAACATCTCAATATACCCATGCAAAAAGGCTCAACAGGGTCTCCCCTTCCTGAGGAAACTGAAAACAGGTGGACCTCCATCCCCCCATCTTCACCAGCTTCCACAGGTGTGCCATAGAGAGCATCCTGACCTCCTGCATCTTGGTCTGATATGGGAACTGCACTGTGTCTAAATAGGGAGCTCTGCAGTGGGCAGTGAAAACTGCTCAGTCCATCCCCAGGCCCTCACTACTCACCATCCAGATCACCTACTACAAGTGGTGCATCAGGAGAGCTCACAATATCACCCCAGATCCCTCCACCCTCTCCACCATCTGTTTTCACTGCTGCTGTCTGGGAGACGCTATTGCAGCCTGAGGGACAAAACCACTAGACTCAGGAACAGCTTTTTCCCCACTGGCTCAGACTGTTGAACTCTGGCAGTTTTGCACATTTACATTACATCTACATTATGATGTTTCTTCTGATCTTCACATATCTATGATCTACATTACCTTTTTATGTGTGTCTATGTTTTTATTTAGATATCAGTCTTATATATTTATCCTTATATTTACATTGTCTGGCTTCTCTATTTAATCTTGTATATTTAACTTTTCCCTAGATTTTATACTGTGCACTGGGGACCAGAGGTATTTCATTTTATTCACCTTTGTACACCTGTTGTTTACAGGAGTACGATAATAGATGATTCATAATTTCTTTTTCTTTTCACACACTAACTGAAAGTCTGACTGAAAATATTATTTTTCATTAATCTCCTAATAAGGTGACCTCGCATTTTACACAACTGAATTTTTTAGATCCCACTTACCACATTAAGCTGGGGTTTCACTGTATAATGACAGTACTCCCCTGGCTGTTTTCAATTAGTTATTAGATGTCACTCTGATAGAAATGAGTATTGAGTCCAAACCTCTGGAACATGCCCTTTTTATTTTTTGTCCTTGTTAGACACAGTTTTTACTTTACATAGCTATACATGAAAGCTGGAGCTATAAATTTACCAGGTGAGTTACCAAGTCTGAGGTCAAAAAGGTGATGCGGTGGAAAGGTTAAAAGTAATAACACATTATGTAATTGCAAAACTGTTTTCCCATTAAAGTGGTTGGCATTAGTACATAAGGATTGTTAGGGCTGTCAGACAGGAAAATGCCACAGAAAGTAATGCACTGGTCATAGTCAAGTGGAGAGGAAAAAATATATATACATCACAAACGTATATCACTCTTACATCACTAATGTGTGCAGCAAAGTGTGTATGTGTGTTATGTATAGTTTCTTATTAACCTTTAAATTTTCATTTGCTCACATATAACAGCTATTGACACCTGTGGTGAAACATGCAGATGGCATTGACAGCAACACATGTGCTGGCTGTATTCACATGCACACAGTAATACATTTTATTTCACCAAACTTTATTAGCTTTCAATTTGTGTGATTGAGTGAGAAAGTATGTCAATGTGTGGGAGTTTGCGTGTAGTGAGAAAATCTGCCAACATCACACACACTCTGTGTGTGATGTCACTACTTCTGCTTCTCTAAATCATATCAGAAACTGAATTTAAAATGTTCAAACTGTACTAAAAGAACATGCTGAAACATAGTAAGCAGCCTTTATGAAGTTTGACTATGGAAAGACCTCACTTAGAGGGAAAAGTCCCTGTTTGCTATATTTCAAGTCTGTGGCTTGAAAAACAAAGCCACGCATAAAGCACAAACCGACAAACAAACAAGACGATTTAGCTTTATATATGTAGAGATGAACTTAAGAAGCCGACCTCAATGAGGTGCTTATCTACCGGGCGGTGGTGGGAAATGAGTTTTCCCCATGTAGCGGCACAAAGAAGCCCAGCTTCATGAGCTTCTTAGTGTGAACATTGTTGTACTAAGGAGTAAGAAGTTGTTTTTTGCTGTCAAACACACTGGTTGTGTTTTGTTGGTATTAAATATTTTTGAATTGTTTGCCTTCATTCTTAGGAATAATCCCATCTTTTTCTTTTGGCTTACAGTTTATTTGTATTGTATATTGGCCAGATTCAGAGATTGGCTTATTTATTTTGTATTAATGTATATTTTGTTAGCTGTCTGACTTATCTTATTGCAAATATTTCTACAACTATTTAGACTTTAGATTTCTGATAATTGATCCAGGTTAGACGGCTTATAGTCACAAATCAGTAAGGAGTTTTTCTAAAGAATAAGAAGTTGTTTTTCTCTCTGTCAAATAAAGATGCTGGTTGTGTTCTGTTGGTATTAAGTATTTTTGAATTTTTTGCCATCATTCTTAGTCCATTCATGGAATAATCCCATCTTTTTCTTAACAATTTTACAGTTTGATTGTATTATTTATTGTTCTGATTCAATGACTTGGTTTATTTAATGTTGTGTTAATTTATATTTTTGCAAAATTTTCTACAACCATTTAGACTTAAGCTTTTTGATAATTGATCCAAGTTAAACTGTTTATAATTACATATCAGTAAGAAATGAGCTGTTATGATGAATCAGACAGTTCAACACACTGTGATTTTACAAAGGCTGCTTGAGAAAGTGGGGGTTTTGTAAGACTGTTAGACATTTCCTGGTGGAATCCAATGACCTGATTTTGTGTGTCAGATGTACAGGAAAAAAATCAGTGACATGATATTATCCTATTGTTTTAGTCCATGCCAACCTAATTGTCCTCAGATTTGCGCTGAAATCCGTATCTCATCTGTAATGCTGGAGTGAGAAGTTCTGAGTGCAGTAAAAAGCCTTTTTGTGTAATGTTAATAATTCACTCCTTCTGGTATCTAAACGATGTGGAAAATTACACCAGGGTACAGCTACAGTACATTAGTGTACATTTTCAAGTTTATTTTATCAAATCTAACTGAGAACCAGATATGGTAGTGTCAAGCAGGAGGTAATGTTTAAGTCTAAAATTTGAGCCATTTTAGAAACATAGAAAGATTCTTGAAGAGCTGTGTTAAATTATCAAGACAGTGTTGTATTTTAAGTTACTGGTAAAGCCTTGTAAATGTCACAACCATAGGAGGGAATAGATTTGTTTACTCAAGGGTCTATATAGTGCTGTCACCATGTAACCAGAATGTACCTCTGATAGGCTTTAGACTGAACAATATGTGCAAGTTCAGCTTTTATGTAAGGTGCTTCTCTCAGCATGGGGAAATAAAAAAATGGAAATAATAGCAGCTTGGGGGCAGGTTAGAACAAGTGCCTTTAAATCGGAGGACCCAGGTTTGAATCATGCTACCACTATAATTCCCTTGATGAAGGTTCTTACCCTGAACTGATACAATAAAAAGTATCTCCTAACCATTTTACCCTGAATACGTCTCCGCAGTCCAGAGCCTATCCTGGAAGCAAGGTCATAAAACTGACCCTGGATGGGTTGCCACTCTATCACAGGGTGACCACAGACACACGCAATGGGTAATTTAATGTGACCCATTAACTTGAAATCCATGTCTTTGGACAGTGGGAGGGGACCAGAGCACCTGACCATCTCACTTTGAGACAGCAATTCTATTCGCTGGGTCAACATGCAACCCAGTAAGAGTTACACAGATATGTAAATGGGTAAGTCATTGAAAGTAGCTTATTATACCAACAAAGCAATGTAAATTACTTTGGACAACAACATTACATCAGTGAACAAATAATAATACACCACTGTGTTATTAAAGGATGTAATTTTTGGTGCAGATCAGTGACAAATAAGGTTGCAAAGTAGGGCAGGTTCCACTATTGTCAACCTCCATTCATGACAAATCATATGTATGGAAACTTCTATCAATGGTCTTTCCCCTCTGCTGTCCAAATGCCAAAGTACACAGACTTGTTCAGCATTCTGAGCCATGTGAATATGTTATTGCTGTTTCTGTTTTTGTCTCTGGTTCCCTGCAATAGTTGTGGTACAGTCTCCCTCTAATTAAAATGTTCTGCTTCATGGCACCTCAGACTAGTCTGTGGGAGACGGAAACATCTCATTTCCGACATGAATCTGTCTGCTGTAATTACGTTTGTTTACACTGCGCAAGTGACTTTTGTTGCGATTAAAACGTATGGAGGAAATAACTTGCATATAATTTGAAAAACCTCCTTACCCTCTTCTTCAAGGGTTGAAGAATCATACTGTATGCAGATGAGGTGTAGGAAGAAAGAGATTGAAAAACTGGTGGTGGGAGCAGGGGGGGAATGGAGAATCCTGCCAACAAATACTGTAGTCAAGCAATAAAGACACTTGCTTCAAGGGCTGTCTGTAAGTTTTTAGTTGTTTCTTCTAGAGCAGTGAGTCTCATGTTCTCAGGTGAAAGCAAAATAAGGCTTCTAAACTGGGCCATTAAAAAAAGATGTGCTTAAATAATGTAAGTAAGAAATGGAGGAGGTTTGGCATAAAAAAGTGTGGGCCCAAGACTTAGTCTTTACATAGCACATCTTCCGTGCCACAGTAAATTTTAAAGTAAGAACAACACTTACTGTTACATCTACCCTTACTGTCCTTGGCTTCTCAGATGTTTGTGTGACCTGTTGTTTCTTTGTTATAAGCCTCCAGTACACCCAAATACAAGCAATGGGTTTTCCAAAATATGACTTTAGACAGATCTGAAGTAAATTATGGAATCATGAAGTATGTTCACATTATGGGCAAAAATGATGCAATTCTTTTTTTCCTGTGTTTCTCAATCTGTATTTACCGTACCATACATTATCAAAAACCTGCAACTACCACACCCAGGTTTTCACAACATAAATAATTCAAAATTACCTTTTTCATTTTGCAGGTACATTTTTCATTGTACAAGGTGTGCTTGCTTATTTATTTTTTGTTTCTATACCCAAATAGTGTTTTCCTGTAATGGCTGTGCATTTCTCATTGTTCTCTTATCTTTCCTCCATCAGTCAAAAAGGTTTTGTTCGGCAAAGTTGGCACAAATAGAATTGTCATAGAGTTCTTAGCGGGGTGTGACAAAACTGCAGAATGTTACCACTAGTGCTGATAAAAGATAAAATTGTTTTGCGTGACCAAATTTGAAAAGAGTTGATAGAATAGTGCAAACTTCAGGCAGGAAGGATAAGTACTGTGAATGGTAATGCATGGTGTGTGTATGCTGGTGTGTGTAAGTTAAAAAAAATGACAACCTGATCTTTATAGTTTAATATGGGTTTGTGTCTAAAACACATAGAACTACCTGTAATTATATTATGTGTGCTTTGAAACTTAGTCTTTAATGCGGTCTTGTGTAAAATCTAAACAGTATTTATGTTTGAATACATAACCACAGTAGAATGCTCTTAAGTTATTAATGTGAAAAAAGGACACAGGTCCTTATAACATTGAACAGACAGACCTTCCGGTTTCCTTTTGATATAATATTTAACCAAATGTAAGTCTTCCTAACTATAACAAATGACAAAATTAATGGGAAAGTCAGTACTGTAAAATAATAGTCCTACAGTCTATTATATTTTTGGAGACAAATCGACCAAGAAAAAGTCACCCAGTGACCCAGCCGAAAACAGGAGAGAGAGAGTGTGGAAGAGCGAGATAGATGAGACGGAGACTGAGAAACAGGGAGAAAGAAGAGAGAGACAAAGAGATACATGGAGATAGACAGACAGAGAAAGAGAGAGAAAAAGACAGCGAGAGAGAGACAGAGAGAGGGATAGTCAGAGAGGGAGAGACAGCCTGCGAGACAGACAGAGAGACAGAGGCTGAAAAACAGATACAGACAGAAAGAGCGAGAGAGACAGACAGAGAGAGAGAAAGATGGTCACAGAAAAAGAGAGAGATGGGGAGATGGACAGAGAAAGACAGAAAGACAGCCAGAGAAAGAGGGAGACAGAGACTGAGCGATAGAGAGAGGGAGACAGACAGAAGAAGAGACAGAGAAAAACGGAGAGATAGAGAGATACAGAGAGGGAGGGCGATAAAAAGAGAGATACAGAGAGAGAGACAGAACCCAAAAGTGAAGGCAGAATACAAATGAGACCCCTAACAGAACCACCCTCCCCCGAAAGGTCCAGTGAGCCACTAACTATATTTACCGGCTATAGGCAGGGATTATAACTCCTATCTAGACATGCCTTGCTATGTCTCACCACCCAGGACCAACCACTGATGAAGTAGAAAGAATAAAACCCCCTCTCGCTGTCTCTACATAATTAATAATAAATAATAAATAAACCTGGTAACACAGAAAGGTGTTTCAAAGTGCAATAATACAGCATTACAACTGACCATAAGATTTAGCACCAAAAATGTACTATAATGGTGTTTTTCTGTGTTTTTGCCCTTCACAGGGTTTTGTAAAGGTTCTTCTTGTAAACTATCATATTTATATAGCTGAATACCTACGTGATTTATAGTCTTTTGAAGGTTTCCTTTTGCACTCCTCAAACACACACTATTAGTTTTAGAAAAATTGACCAAGGTTAGACTGGTTTAGGATATGAGTCATGTTCTGCAATTTGAAAGGTGAAATGAAAAATTCTGCATCTAATTAAAATAAGTAATTTTGGATGTCATGGACTAGCAAACAGATGTATAAAGACTTTGGTGATGCATGTTATGGCTGCAGTGAAACTAATACTATGTAAACTATTTTATTATAGTTCTCTATAGCATATTTAGCGGTCCTGAAGTTATTTCATATTCTGGACATAGCATGATTATGGCATACATATATCGATTTACTTCTTTTTGAAAAATATTTCTGCAGCTATTCATGACCCTTCACGAGATTTTGAAAAATTGGCACATTCTAAGTCCTCTGTCCCTCTATTTTAATGTCTGCAAATTATGCCATTCCCTGGGGGGGTAGTGAGGGGAATTGATTCTGCACTAGTTAAATAACCCCAGTCAATCTGAACCTGCAAGATGTACCACACAAAAGAAGACACAGCCTGCTTAGCAATATTTTTTGGCTGAAAGTCTGTATATTTCTCACATTAATGATAAATATAATTGTAAAGTTGAATCTAATATCAATCAAGGTGCTGTTCTGGACATCATTACCAGAGTAAAAGTAGAAGATAGAGTGAAAACAGAATCTAACATTCAGCTACCACAAGCATGTGTGGTAAGGGGGCCATTATTTATATTTTTGGAAATAAAATTTTGAAAATGAACTAGCATAATTCTAAATTGCTGCACTGAAAAGCCTTCAAAAAAAGAACAGCCTAAAACTAGATAATGTGGAAGTAGTGATGATTAATGACAGATTCCCCTCATCTGAATCTGAGGTGCGTATTGCTCAAAATGGTCTACTAACCATATATCATAGACACCATCTCTAATATGCAGTAAATTCAGATACTTCCTACACACCTTTCCTTAACTTAGCAGTCAGAAAAGAAAGGAAAATTAGTTTTTAAGGGGTGATGCAATATTGCACTAGTGTCTGAAAAGCAGTATGACTTTCCTGGGCCATCCTGCAGTATATCATGTCTACTTTGTCAAATCCTGATTCTTAGCAAATCCCTGCTGTCCCATTCATTTCTCCTCTATTTCGCAAAGATAAATATGTTAACTAAATCTGGTGTTTATGGTCATTTTTAACCTGGTTTGCTCCTTAATATATTGAATACATTACAGTCCTTTGTATATGTCCTTAATGACTACATTTTCCCCTAATTCTCGATCAAGACATTTGGAACGCAGAATTGGAGCACCTAAAGACAGAGCTCCTGTAGGAATATCTTTCCTAATTTCTAGATTTTCTTTATTAAGGTTTTTTTATAGTTTTTAAATTTTAACTGGAATTTCACTTCGTCTCTGTTGTGAACACCTTCGTGGCACCAACTCACAAAGCATGATGACATAACAAAACAAGAAGAACTGAAGTCAGTCTCATCCACCGATGAAAAATACATGAAGGACAAACCTTCCTTAAGGGCAAATACATACAGATTAGGATAATATGATAATCGTTTATGTTTGAAGGATCTCCATCACACCACACAAAAGTACTATGCCAACCACAAGTGGAATATAATAGAAAGAATGGAAAGACTATCAGGTTTTGTAGCTTGACTGCAGCTGGATTGAAGTAGAGAGGACTGTCTTATACTGTAGTCTGTAAAGCTGGAAATATTTCTGGTCAGCTGTCACTTGAATTAATAGAAGTATTTCCAATTAATGTTGAATATCCCACTTGTTTTAATGTTAGGGCTGTCTTGTATATGTATGCATGCTTATTTAGGAGATGGGACATGTGCCCTTGTGATACATCCCGTCCACAATGATTACTTTCTTTACACACTACATTTTGCATCTTGTCTGATAAGAAAGACTGTGTTGTGAGCTGTTAAGGTGGTGGAATGTCATGGTGCTGGAAACAAGCAACCTGCAGGTGTGTGGCAGGCCTGTGGGAGGCGCTCATGCTATGGGCAGATGAGATTCTATGATTGACTTAATTCCTCCTCCAGTTTAACAAAACAGTCACACACAGCAACTGTGGAACCCCTTGATAGCGGCTGACAGAAGAAATATCTGGTAAACAACATATTTTAAGTCTGACTTGAGGCACTTTAAGGCACAGTATTAAGGCCTGTTTCAAGAGCAGTGTTCGCCTGCCTTTAGTTGTGCCGCAACTCCCAAAAGGTTTCCTTCTCATTTCTGACTAGTAAAAGTGTAAACTCAGGTCTGGGTGTTATTTAAACACACTAGCTAATCATTATTTAATATTGCAAACATTTTTGTTTCAAGTTAGAAGAGAATATTTAAGCAAAAGGAATTTAAAGGGGGGACAGTTATTGAAGCATTCTAAATACAAATGCAAATTACTCTCAAAAACAGTGCTGGAGCCACAGTGGTGCCCAGGGGATACAAGTTTAATGCTACTTACTCCACAGACTACACCGCAAAAGTTTTCCTGGAAAAAGCCTATTTATATGATTTTCACCAACGGCACGGCTTGTGCTTCAGGAAAAAGCAGCGGGCAAATGTGTTTAGAGCATGCGTTGCCTTGTCCTCTATGAGGATTGGTCCTCTCGGGATATTTTCTTCTTCTCTCCTGACTGGCCCACCAAAGACATGGGAACAACAGGATGCTGCCTCAATGCTGCTACGTCTTCAGTGGATCACTCCTAAACAATTTTTTTGAACACAAATGGACGAACCTGACGGTCTGACTTTAACAGAATCTGTAAGTTTTAAATTGCATCATTCGACCTCGACAAGTTGAATATGAACTTGTAGCCGTTAATGCCACATTACAGTCATGTCTCATTACTGTTCTGCCAAATGAAGACGTAGGAATGTTTACATTTGCAAAATTTTATTTTACCTGTTTTTAAGTTTTTAAGAGTACAGTAACAGATCAAAATGAATATGTGATCTGAAGATCTACATTCTAAATCACAACTTAAATTTTTTTTCCTCTTCAATAAATGGTTATACTAAAATGTTGCAATATAAACTGTAACATAAACTGTGACCTCTAAAGTAAAAAAAAAGTTGAAATTCTTATGTCTGTAATCATACTTTTTTTGTAGCAAATATTTAGCAAAACGTTTTTGGGAACCATGTTTGGGGATCGGGCTGAAATTCTGTTGAAAACGAGAATTTATCTGCACACAGGCAAGATTTTTTTGTTCTTCAAGTCTGAAAGGAGTAATTGGTTTCAACTGACAAATTAGCCTTTCACTTTTAAATTTCATCACACAACGTGGTGCCGTTGGGACAAGCGGCAGTTCCATTAATTCTTTATTCGCTGTTTGTCTGTGTGCTAAGTATGCGAAAAGAGTTGTTATTAACTTGTTTGCTCAGCAGCAAAGCTGTGTCTCCTACTTTGCAGTTACATAAGATTAATGTCCTTCTGATATCAGGCTTCAGAACTAGCTAGTAGCAATTAAAAGGTAATAACTGGTCCCTATTAAGTGTGAAAAATAAAGAAGTGGGAGCCTAGTCAAAGGTTAAGACTTCTGTTGCCCAATGGAGTTCAGTCACTTTAGCTTCAAAAACTTATATTCCTGTTTTGTCAGTGCTGTCCATCACCCACACGTCTGAGCTGGGATTACGTCAAAATAAACATCAGGATCCCACAACTGGCCACACTTTTAATTTATCTGTCCCTGTGTAACGTCCCTGTGTTGGGGGGCACATTCTGCACATGGCACGCTGCTGCTGTGGAAGGGAATGTTTTAGGAATGTCTTATCTGATCAAGTTGCAGTTACTCAAGGACTTACCTTGAGGAACGTTCCTTTGGGATTAATATTTGCGACCCATTATCCTTTTTGTTTATGCACATCTTGCACCCCTTCTTATTTGAGTAAAGTGCTTGTCAGAACTTCTCCACTGACTGTTTTACTACCATGGCCTAGTTATTGTCCATAACTACAGCAAGTTGCATATAAGGAGGCCACCGTGCATTGTTTGCGGAGACACTCAGAAGGAGTTCTCCCAGCACGCTGCGTTGCACAGAGCCTGTCATGCTCTGATTTGAAATAGAGGTTTTGATAGAGGTGTTGACTTGTCTGAATTTCTTCAAAACTGCAGCTCTCATTTTCTCTGCTTCCACATCACCTACCAGTTTGCCTACTCTTTTATTTTTTCCTTTCAAGTAGGACAATGAATAGGCATTCAACCTGTAATGATACACCGTGATACACACCACTATTTATAATTAGTTGACGAATAACGTAAGTTATCCCTGTCTAGGGTGCAGAAGATAATAGAATTCCATTATAATCCCCTTTTTCAGACCTATGAGGACCGTTGTCATTTAAGATGTTTGACTTTCCTTTCAATTATCATTTTATTTACACCTCGAACACCAGGGGAGGTTTGCCCCTTCTGAATGATGGCTACCAAGAGAAAATATACAACAAAAAAAACTATATGTTGTGTAGCTCAATGACCCGAACCCCTTTTTTTGCTGAACCTTTGACTCCATGAAACAGGTGAAACAGGATAAAATGCAAAGGTTTCAATCTAAGAACGGTAACATTTTTAGGAGTGCAAATGAGCACGGGCAGGTAAATCTGTGACCTTGCAAATGTAAAGCTGTGTTATACTGAACATTTCTTTTAGGTTATGTGCATAGGTTAATGACCTTGTTTAAATATTTAAAATTATTATTTAAATTTCTCAAAAATGCCAGAAAAACGCAAACAGTACTCTAGACACTGAAAGAGATTTTCCAGTAGCCATTTATAAGATGGACACAAATTGCAAAAAAAAGTATTTCTTTACTCTTCTCGATGCAGAGCATTACAATAACTACAAACATATATATATATATATATATTTAAGCTACACATTTCAGAGAAAGCAATGATACATTTGTGGCAGTTTTTGTTGCTATTTGCATATCTTAAAAATGGCAGTTCTCTAAAAGATTCCTGTTCTCATTTTTTTTCAGCCATTGAAGTTTCATTCTTTATCAGAGCTGTTCTGCATGTAGCCATAGCAGGGGCTAAATTTAGAGGGGATGTTTTGATTTGTTTCCTTGTGATGGGGATTAAACCATTACATTACACTGATTATTAAAATTCATTGCGATAGTCAAGCAGTGCAGCTGACTACCAGTGTGGAACAGGAAATGGAAAAGTGACTCCAATGTCATTCTAGATCAACATGATGCATTGGGAACTCGTGAGCTGTACCTAACAAGCACTCATAATAAATGACCTGTGAGGGAATTTGGACTGTATAGGAAAATGTTTTTCTCATATTTTATCTGGTTTCCAGAGAATCTGGCCATTACTAATATTCTCAGTGCTGCCTGAGACCCATTTATTACCGAATTGCTGTATCATTCATTTGATCTTTTCAAGCACTTCAGAAGTAACAAACATGAAACGTGGTGTCCGGTGTCATCGGCAGCTTGTTGATTTGTGTTGAATCCTTCGCACCGCTTATATCGCAGAGAACCAAATGTGTCAATCAACAATTTGCTCTCTTTTTTTTATCATTTTAAAATTAATTACTGTTAATCTAAGTATTGAGCCTAATTGTAAAAATAAAAGTTGATATAGTAGCTGTTTGCAGTTTTTTTTTTGTCCCTTTAAATGAATCACAATATAAACTAAATGAATTTACTGCTGTGCTCCTCGTGTCGATCTTCAGTGCTCTGCATAATTAAATGAATAATGATCACAGTGGGAGAGGATTGTTGCATCACGCTGTCAATGTGCACAGGCTGATAATTTCTTTGTTCAAGGCTAACAGCACATGTGACACAGCACGCTACACGTCCTGTTTCGCAATGAGGTGTCTTTCTTTACTTTCCATACTCGTGTTTCAGAGATGCTGTTGTAAGGAGAGGCCGAGCAGAGATCTCCCATATTGCACCCATGCTGTGTTTTGTGTGAGAACTGTTATGCTTTGGCTGTTAATTAAGCGTCTGTCAACAAATTCACGAGCAAGATTTCCTCTCTCCGTGGTTGCCTTCAGCAGTTTGTCCACACTGAGAAGGAAGAACATTCCTTTTTAATTCATTGTCCTTTAATTATCCTTGAGGCTTTGGTTGTGCGATTCCCCTCAGGATCAGTGGTATCATCTGGCCAGCTGTCAAAACTCAGGGCTCTAAAGAGCAGCAGAGAGACTGTCATGTTTGGAATGATAATGCATATAACCACTTAATGCTCTGGGAGCAGAATAATGTCAGTGTGTTCTCTGCACTGTAGCAGTTTCTCATACTGGTAGTTCAGGGGTCAACAATAGTGTCCCTTTCATTCAAATTTTTGACGGTATATCATCCATCTATTGATTATTATTAACTGCTTATTCCTGGTAAGGTCACAACAACCCAGAGCCCATCCTGGAATCCCTGGGTGCCAGGACAGGAAACTACACCTGGATGGGGCACCAGTCCGTCACAGGGTGGCCACACACATATGCAAACACTGTTTGCAATTTAGCACGACATATTATCCTGAAATGCGTGTCTTTGGTCTGTAGGAAGAAACCAGAGCACCCAGAGAAAACCCGCATAGATCAAAGAAATAGATATTACCTCACACAAACAGCTGGATTTGGACTCATACACAGGCGCTGTGAAGCTGTAATGCTGTACCACCCCATCAGTTCAAAATATTAATATATAATTTAAATGTGTTATTTTTTCTTAAATTCCCAGTTCTTAAAACTAATTTGTAGATATTGAAACATTTCTGACCTGACCATTCTTAGCTCATTTGTCTCTATTAAACAATGCATGTGCAAAGTGAGGACAAATCACTTCCAAATACAGGTTGTCCTTGACTTATGACGTGCTTGACATGTGACTAACTGACATTTACGATGGCAGATCATTAATAAATAAATCAATAATACAAATAATAATTTAAAGAATGAAATGGAAGAAATCTTGTCAAAAATTTTTTTTTAATGATTCCCAGAATTCTGGAACGTGAGCAAGCATTTTATAACTAATTAAGACATGTATACATGAACAATATACAGTATCACTACAGTACATGTATGACATCATAGCATAACAATAGAGTCTGTGACAGCTGTACAAAAACATATACAGTATTATGACACGATCGAGCACTTATAGCTGATACTGTGAATTAAAAATGTTATGTAAATATCATGATGATGCATGCAAACATTGCATGTGTGTACCTGGACAGTATGTATGTGTGACATTGTAGTGTGATGATTGTGAGAGGTGAACGTCGTGTGAGACTGTGTGCACTGACACTCAGCCAGCAACCATCTTGTCCCGCCTTCTCCACCACGGACCCCCCCTCTCCTTTCACCATTCCTTTCACAAACTAAAAGATTGTGCAGCACAGTGTTTTAATTGTTCCTATGAGCGTTATATCTCACACAGACATCGATGTGGTGAATTAATTCAACAAGCGTCTTCTCTTTATTGAGCATCAAAACTAAACTCACACAAAAAATTCCAGGAGATGGAACAAACTTTTCCATCGGCGCTTATTACATCTCACTGTCAAATAGCCTGAAATACTGAAGCATTTAAAAAATGTAATGAAAATCCTATATTTTTTTTAAAAAAGAAACTTTAGTAAAATACAGTACTACATGTGTTTAATTCTCTAAAATTTGAAAAGAAGATACCATATGGCACACTACACACTTAGAAACAATCACTCTGTCACAAGTGCAATCTGACTCATGACAAATTTGACTTATGCCCTGGGGGTCAGACCCTAACCAGGTCATATGTTGAGGACTGTCTGTACATTACCATGTAATGTAACAGCCCTCTGCTATTATGATCAAATGTTGATTTATTGAAGACACAATTTAAATGTTGGTATGATATGTTCTTACCTCATTGAATCTATTCTAACAACCATACTTTGTAAATCTGTTCCTTAAACTTCTCCTTTTCTAAGATCCTTTCTTAAGGGCAAACACATTACAAAATAAATCAGTTTCTTTCTAAAAGTAGCTTAAAATGCTTTCTGTGAAAGGATAAAGTTGCTAATGATGAAACAGACTTTGGAAGGTCTGTCAATAATGTCATATTACGGTATGGTCTCCAAGAAGATAACGTTTGTCTTTGTAGTTCTGAGGTGGTGAGGCATTAACTTCACGGTCAGTTCTCCACAGTGTGTCTTCTTTAATTTGTTTGAAAATGGGCTGACTGAGGTTAGATGCACAGGTACAATGGATAGTGTGAATGTAAGAAGCTGTTGCAACTAAAAGGTTTGTGTGCATATCCACCTTCCCTCAAGTCATCCACAATAAGGTAAGGAAATGAAAGGAGTAAGCTGAGAGAACATGTTGCCTGGAATTAAGAGGGAAGAGGTACAGCAGATGTAATATCTGAAGCCAAAAGCATAGGTTTGAAGGAGGTTAGTGCAGAGAATATTCCTAGAGTCTTGGGAGTTTAGTTAGCTTGGTGAAGGGCAATACTGGTTTGTAATATGTAAAAACACATGTCCAGTGATAATGTTACCTTCAGCTTTACCTTAAATCTTTCCTCTTTTGGGGTTAGATGTGAAAAATGCAGTTTTACTTACAGTAGCCACATGGGTTGTGAAATGAATAATTATTATTTGTAGAATGTGATGTCCTCAGCTCTGTTTGCTGAAATAGGGTGGCCAACAATGCTGTTCCTGTTTGCTTAATTTCTGTCATGAAGAAAACTATGAAAGTAACTAATCACATTAGTGTTTCTGACAGAAAGCTATTTAGCGAAGATGCATACGGATATTACTTTTCTTTGCTGAGGTACAATATGGTTTATAATGGCTCAGTAAGAGACATGACAAACAGAGGTAGTGTTTCTGCTACATTAACACATTTGTCAAACTCAGTTCTCCTCCCCCCAAACATACAGGCACAACACAGTCTGCATGTCGGGAAGTCACTGTTCAATTTCCACGTTCATTGCTTTAACTCACACGGCACTAAAGAGAGAAGTGATCAATAAATGCGCTCCACCATCATTATCATGACATACTTCCCCTCCTTCTGAAGAGGCTGTGCGTTTCCTGCTAAGTGTCTATGGAAAAGTCTACAGCCCGACTGCGGGTCATGCTCTGTCATCCTTCTCTTAATTAAAATCAGATAGAAAATGCTGGTGTGACAGGTGTCCATTTCCGAACCTGTTGTTTTCGCTTCGGGCTAGTTTCACTCCATTTGATACCCTGTACCAAAGCAACCTCCATTAGATGCCTGCAGCATTGTTGGCAGAGCCTCTAAACCACCTACTGAGTTGCCAGCTTGAACATAGCATCCGGGCTTCCTCTGGGTAAATGTCTAGGGTTTCCAAGATGCACACATGAACTAGTAACACCAGAAATGAGGATAGGTATGTTGGTGATATTATCATTGTAAATCCAGGGCTCCATATGCAACGTTTCGGTCCTTAGCTAATAGTTTTGATGGTGAAATATGGCAATAAGATTGGCAATAAAACTGATGTGATGTAGACAAGAGGTGTTGGCTGCTTATTACATCCTTGCAGGTTTATTGGACATATGACATTCAGTTAAAATCTCTGTGCAGCAGAGGCAAATGTATTTATGTATAATAGCCTCATGAGCAATATGTCACAGTAGTCATAAGCAAAAGATGGTAGAATTGGGACTTTTTCCTGTTGAAAATTATGGCAATATTAATAGAACCCTCGGAGCTGAATTCATTCAGTTTTTAAGAAGACAATTCTTTTATTTTTAAAATGGCCCAAAGTGCTGTTTTGGTGTCCCTTTTCCATCTGTTTACCAAATAATTCATGTACCATTGTAGCTGTTTCATACTGATGGCTGTAGAATGCATCATATTTATAGTTATGTATTATGTAATAACTATAATTGTAATATATCTGAATGACTGGCTTTATTAAATGCCACAAATTGCTAATAAAATTCTGTTTTGTGGGCTGTTTGATCTTTGATTTGAAACCTTCTTCCTCTGCAGGGCCTGTTTTGAATAGTTACAAGCTCCACTGCTAATTGTCACAATGGGAAAGGGTACCCAAGTGCATCATTTGTTCTAAACCACAAGCTGGCTGAGGGGAACGGTGGATTAGTAATTACATGGGGCAACTGCGGCAATACATCCTACCAGCAAATTGCTGGTGGTCACAATCAAGACCCCACAAGGTAGTAATCACCAAATGCTGCTTCAGCTCAATACATTCCAAGGTTTGTTTGCATTCTCAAGATTTTAGTAGAAGGTCTACGTTCTGCTTGCACTGTACCTTCAGAAAGTATTCACCCCTCCTGAAGTTTTTTCACATTTTCTTTCTATTACAGCTCTTAATTTGAATGCACTGAAGTTCTTCAGTAAATTTATCAGGTTTATGGATCAAAAATATTTTTTTAGTCAAGGACATTTGTTTCTCCAGAAGGAAAAAATTACTTTTCTCATTTATAAAAGTATTCAACCTCCTGAGTCAGTACTTTAGACATAGTTCTTTAAGAGAAATTATAGCTGTACGTCTTCTTGAGCATGAAATTTGCAAATTTAGGATGGGAACCGTCAGTGGACAGCAATTTTCAGGTTATACTATAAATGTTCAACTAGATTCAAGTCTGAGCTCTGGCTCAGATAAGCTAACCTTTTTTTCAAGCCATTCCTTAGTACTTTTTGCCATGCGCTTGTCTAACCATGTTATGCTGGAAAATTAATCTTAATTATAAATGGAAATGTTTTTATTTGCTGAAACAGGTTTTCCTTAAATTGCCTAAAACAGACTTTGCCTATATTTCTCTTGATGAGAACAAGCTTTCCAGTTCTGCTTGCAGAAAAGCAACCCTTGAGTATGATGTCAAATTGGATGGAATGGTGTTACCTGGGTGTTGGGCCGTATTTGGGCTGTGCTTTGCTTTCAGGTTTGCTTTCAAGTTTCATCATATGGGGTAGCATTCTGGGAGCTGTCAGGCTGAACACATGCATGTGGACTTCACAATCATAGAACAAATACATTTACAGGAGCTGTCACATTCCTAGACACCATGCCAACCATAACACATATGATTAACAAACACATAGCTGCCACGAAACATGTATTTAAGCCCTTGCTGTACATATCAAGTGAATTTTCTCTGGATTGAAAAACTGACAAGCAAAGATCTGACTTGATCACTATTTTCTCAAACCGATGAATTCCAAAATAACCCTGAGTACTGAAAACAGCAAATGCGTGCATCTGTTTCTCCTCTTATTCTATAAATCAGCACAGTTGTCACACATGACTTCTGGGAAACACTAGATGTGACATACAATTCTGGTCAACATTTTTGCCACCCTTACATTTTAGATTTATCATGTACTATATATCCTGAAAAAAGTAGTCAGTGAAACAGCTTTGGTCTTTAGACAGAGCAACTCAGGATAAAAGAAGAACAATTAAAAAAGCACATATGTGGAAATAGTACAAAAACTGAAATGTTTGACAATTACTGGCACTCTTCTGAACAACTGAAATTTGTTTCATTAGAAGAACTAGAGTCTCGCTGCAGTGAAATTAGAGTCACCTGTGATAAATTGCCAGGTCTCACATGAAATGAATAACCAATGAATGATGGCTTTAATCCTTTGAAAGGGTCAGTTTCATTCCTCGTTTTTCTTTGACAATGGTGAAGATAAGAGAGCTGTTTGAAACCATGGGGAGCAAGAAGAAACCTATTGCTAAACTTAATCATTTGAAATGGTATGAGACCTTTGCATCCCTATTTCTGTAGTTCACAATGTTAAGAAGTTTGCTGGTTACGGAACTGTCAAGGACATACTAGGAAGACGAAAATTGATCGAAGAAGTCTTTGAAGGCTTATCCGAACTGTTGGGGGGGGGGGGAAACATATAAAGCATCTAAAGAGTTTAAAGCTGACTTGGCGTAATCTGGTGTGACGGTTTCAAACCACACTCTGCCATGCACTTAATTGACAAGGGTTTTATGGGCAAAGACCAAGGAGCTGGCGTCTTGATAACGTCTCTGACAATAGCCCTTCTTTGCTGGAATAATTTGGTAGGACATCCTGATCTTGGTAAGGGTCTGGGTTGTGCTGTTTTGTCTATTTTGTTACAGTAGACTTCATGGTACTCCTAGGAACATTCAAAGCTTTAGGGGTCTCTTCATTTCATTTTTCTGTAACCGCTAACTTATTTCCTCCTAAAAGCATTGTCTTGAAGTTCCACAGCTAGTTTTATTATGTCAGGACTGATCTGACTTGCTAATTTTAGTTAAGACCTCACAAAGTTGGGGATGTGTATTGTGTGTTCATGCAACTGAACATGCTGCAGGTGGACTTGAAATGAATGCAGGTGTATGTTTATCAGGGTTATATCAAGATGCCTGACTACCTTATTTGGTTTAGGTTGTTGAAATGGGTCCTTAATTAACTTTCTAATTTTAAAAATATTAGGTGTTTGAATACTTTGTTTCATCCTAGCACTACAGAGAATGGGCTACAGAAAATATATAAAGTCCCATCTAAAGGTTACTTTAGAAAACAGCAGAAACAGTGAGGTGTGAATACTTATTGAAAACAAGGCATTGTAGGAAACTGGTTGTGGAAAGGTGCAGGCTGCAGTTGTCCGAAGTTTAAAGCAAAGAAAGGGCTGCATGTGATCAGATAAAAGGTAAATGAAATTACTGATGCACCAGTTGTCATTGGTCCATTGGAATTCTGGGAAACTTGTGCATTTCACAGCATCCCTTCAGGGTAGTATTAATAATTTAGGAATCTCTTGGTTACTTTGTGTTCACACCTTGTGTGCTTAAAGGTTCCTTCAGTTACATAAAATACCATGGCGATATTTAATGTGCAAAAACAGCCACATGTGCTTTGAATTCCAGTATTTTACAAATACATGTGTATGAAGTGTGGTCAGATGTTTTAAACAGAAAATTCATCAATTCAAAATGCTCTTAAGGCCTCCATTGCAGCACAGTATGCTGGCTGACTTGAGTTCTTGTTGTGCTACACTAAACATCTCTGGAAAAGAGACCAGAAAACCTCAAATGGGTTGTGTTCCCTTGAGTGGCCATAATTCTCTCAGGATGATTGGTGGTAGAAAAGCAAATGAAGTCTGTGTAGAATGAAAATCTGTTCTTCCCAGGTGTATTCATACTCTGCCTGTGTCTTGTGTCCTTGGTTCCTGCACCTGCTAACTTTTGCAATCCACTTCACCTTGGTTTCTGAGCTCTCAGCAACTGATTTCTATGTCTCAGTTGCTGTTATCCAAGTCTCCTTGTTTCTGAGCACCCAAGTCTTCATGTCTTAACATAGGAACCTGCAGGGACCATCTTTGCTTTGAATATGTAAGTAGCACTTACTTCATGGACCAAGGTACCAAGTTTATCACCTGTCTGACTAACTAAATTGCTCCATTAGAAATTTGCTGTTTAGTCAAATTCAGTGTTGTTACTTTGGGTTGAAGTGTCTAAATATTGTGCTAATTAGGCTTTTTATATTGTAATTCTTACATTTCTGGTGTAGGCTTTGATAGGGTTTAGTTTTAAGGTGGAGTTTGATTAAATCCTGACTTTTTTGTTGCGCACATCTTGCACTTGGAGCAAAGTAGTGCTTTTATGTATATTGTATGCAAACACTTTTTCCTTAACTCAAGTTTGTAATCGCAGCAACTTTCATTCTGCAAGGGTACAGTTTTGTCCCCTTTTTCTCTTCACTGTTTATCACATTAATGCGTCAATCTTTTCAGTGTACAGCTCCATGTTTTTAATCCCACTGAGGCATGACTTTCTTGCAATAACTGACCACATGAACTCGCGCATCTGAATTATACATGTGTATGTTTTGGGGTTTGTACTGAAAAAGGTGCATTTTTGACATGCTAATGTCTACTGACATCTGGAGTAAAAATCCAGTTGATGCTATTGCCCTCTACTTTGTGAGGACAGAGCAGCAGCTGCACACTTTTGCAGTGTTGTCCTCATGCAGAGCACATCCACACACCCTGTGGAGATGCAGTGGGGCCGTCCAGCAGATGTTTCCTCCTGGGAAGGGAATCCAGCTCCCTGTATTTGTTGCAGGAGGAGGGGATGCTCAGTTTCTCCATGTAATAGAGGAATGTTTAATACTGGTTTCCTGCTCATGGTAATATTCCTAAGCTGTGAGACCCTGTCTCTAAACCTATACTTGGTCATATAGTTATTTAACCACAGTTCTTAATTTTCTATTCATACATCAGGGTAACTTTTAACCTTAACTGAGGGCAAGTATCTTGGTCAAGGGAACCACAGCAAGATCTGGTTTTCAGAGCAGGGTAGAAGACAGCAGTTCTAATATTGCATATCTGCTGTCCCATTTAAATGTATATCTAAATGCATCAACCCCTCTAGAGGGGTAACTCACTATTTGGGTGTACCTTAATTGCTAACATAGAGGCTATAGCCATCAGGTAAAATCTATCTGCCAGTGTGAAAAAGCAGTTTATTGACACTTCTTTCCACATGAGTGGTATGGGCACACTTGACCAGTTAAGCCAACATACCTAAATTACAGGTGCAGATCAGTTGGATGCAAATGACAGGTGGGTACTAGCTGTTAACCCCATGTCTTCATTATGTAACATGGCTAGACTAAACCTCAGCAGTTCCCCTTAAGAACCTAGTGAACAGTATCCGATACCCTGTGAGGAGCAGGTGAATATTTTGTCCAGCTAAACATAACTTGAAAGAATGTGCAGCAACACCCTATTGTAAATGTGAGGGTGGGTCATTCAAGCATCCATGTGCTGGTTTTAGCACAATGCTACAAAAATTCACTTAATTTTCTTCCAGCGGCTAGTGTACATGATTAATGCAAAAAGACTCAAGGTTTTTAAGAGGCATTCAGTGTAAAACCTACATATGAGACAAATCAATTATCCTATCTGCTTTCTACTTCACAGGGAGACTTTATTGGCCAGCAAGAGACTGGAAGTTTGCTGGAAATTAGCTCATATTTGTATCCTCCTTTTAGACTTCTTTCCACCAGATTCTTACCCAAGCCATAGTGGGGAACCCTTTAAAATGGAAACATCCCAATTTGCAAATCATAGGCTCCCTGCTAAATTACCACCAGTTTTTTCTGAAGCTGCATGAAAAGCCTAGCTTGGCATGCTGTCAATGGGATTGTTCAAATAAGTGAACTAATGTCAAAGTGCCTCATCAGTTGAGGGCAAATATGCTAGAGTAAAGGTGAAGTGTTTCCTTTCAACAAAATGTTTTTGCACCTCTAATTGTTTACAGGTTAGGGATTACTGAACAATCAAGAACATCATAAAGCTGGATGCCAGTAAGTATTTGGAAGGAGTTTCAGACTTTGGTTCTAGACAGCTGTATGTAAGATGGTGATTAGTAAATTGCTTGTCACACAAACACATTAATTTGTTCATATATTACTGCTTGTCCTAATACTGGCTGCAGCTTTCTGGAGGCACAGGATGCCACCTCATTGCAGGGAATCCATACAGCCATAGATTTTGGGGAATTCAGAGAAAGGAAAACCAAGCAAGTAGATGGTCAACATTCAAACATTGCAAGACCTCATTTGATCCTGTGCTCAAATGTATAGCTTGGGTACTGTGGTGCACCAGCTGTACTCTCCATTGTGTTGCCTGAATGCTGAAACACTGTATACCTAAAATACATGGGTTGGGGGAAATGGCCATAACTTTCATGCAGCTACTTCAAAGTAAGGAAATGGTGCTGAAAGCCAACAGACATATATCAAATGTTTATATGCCTCTTTGTAGCTTAAAGTAGTTCAGAAATGTTATTAAATACATTTTAAATACAAATGACATATGATTGGCATGCTGAGAACTTTAGATGAATAGCCTTTGTTGTGAAGGTGTGCTGTAATGAGCTTTGTTTTGCAACTGTTGGTGACATGGTCTACAAATGTGATGTAATAGATCAATTTTATGTGTGGCAAGATGCATGGGATTCTCACAGGAGCTCATGTGCAGAAACAGGTAATGGTTGTTCTGTTACTCCAGGACTACACATGGACAGGGACCCCCTCCCTGTGAGAACCATTAAACAGCATGCCATTTTCTGGTTGTCTGTTTAGGATTCAGCTTGCAAGTCCATTTTGGGCTCAGTGACAACTCATTGTACCAGTAATTAGGTTTGCTTTCCTCTCACTGCTCTCTACAACCTGCATGTTCAAATGACTTTTTAGCATCAAGATTCAAATATTGAATGTCCAATTGTTGGATCTTATGTTATTCCAGCATAATCACTTGTTTAGCTGAATTTAACTGGTGTGAAATTGAGAGATGTCCAATGTCGAGTGTTCATGTAATTTGTCTAGTCAAACACCTGGGTGTACATTTAAGCTTAAGGATATGGTGTGTAGCAATACAAACCATAGATGTAACTTGTCAGTTTGAGACTGTGAATCATTGTGGTTTATTAATACAAAACAAGTTACTTTTTTGTGTCTGTTAAGGTCACTTGGTTATTTCTNTAAGGATATGGTGTGTAGCAATACAAACCATAGATGTAACTTGTCAGTTTGAGACTGTGAATCATTGTGGTTTATTAATACAAAACAAGTTACTTTTTTGTGTCTGTTAAGGTCACTTCTTGATTCAAGTTGCACCCCAGAACTGTGTGTGTAATGTTTATCATACTCTAAATATAGTGCATCATAGCTATATGCTGGGGAAGCTGATGGGGAAACAAATGGTTAAGGTGACAACTTCAGCTCAGCAGTGAATGTGAGCAGGTAATGATAGACATAGCTGGTCTGCTCCATCACATAGCCCACACTGAACAGTGGAAAGACATCATTCCTTTCCTGTACTATCTATTTGTCATGCCTTGGTGAGTGGGAAAGGATTGACAAATGATAACACCATTTAGACTCCAGCCTGATGCCACAATGCAAGGAAATGAATATGAGGGGGGGGGGACTAATGAAAACACAAAGGTTCTCATTTTGTCTGGCTGGCATGATGGTTCAAATCATTCTGGACCCTTGCGTCCTGAGCTGTAACTGACAGGTATATTTTGTTAGAGGATGATGGGGAAAAGAATTCTGTCATGTCAGTGTGGCTTGGAAGTGCTGGGATGTAGGACATCAGATGTTTGGTTTGCTGCTGTAAGATTTGTGTTCTTCAATGGACTGGAGGACAAGGACTGCCATTTAAACTTACATTCATATTTAAAAAAAGGGGGGAAAAACATTTTATATTAAGTGCTTCATCTGACTTGCAGGTTTTTACCATCATGACTCAACCAAGAAATAGAAAAGATATTGATGTGGATTCAAATACCTCATAAATGTATAAACCAAAGGCCATAGTCAGTTAAATGTTTTGTCTAACCGCTATGTGTACTGCACCATCAAATGCAGGCCGAATGGATTCCAAAGTACTAATACGACTTTGCAATATGTATTGTGAAGTGTATTTTCATACACAATATAAATTGCACCTCCATTATTAATCAGACTTCTCCCAGCACTGGACTTGTCATTGCTAAAAAGTGATCTACAGTTGGCAGTCAGCCCCCAGGGCTAGAAGTTCAGGCTGGTGGGTGGTCATGGTACACATGATTGTAGCCTGCATCATCAGATCTTACACGTGGTGGGCAGACTTCTGTATCAGAACAAAGGCTGGACTGTGGGCCACTGCAAGAAAGGACATGGGGGGGGAAACCTGGCATAGATTCAGCTCACATGCAAACCCAGCTCCTACTGTTGTAGTTGAGCTCTATCTGGGTGCAAGGATGCAGATCACAGATGAAATATTCAGGCTGCCTAATGAAAATATCTTAAGTTGTTCTGTGTCCCAGTCTTGCAGTGCTGACGTGCTCTTAAGATGATTGGTTTTAATGAGACCTCGGGCTGTGCGAGCTGTGGATTGTGCTTTGAGACCCCTGCTTATGCGTGCTTTCAGACCATCTCTGCTTCTTTGAGTGGCCGTGTTTACAAAATAGGTCAACAAACTACATATGTCAGATTTTATTAGCTCAAATTATAGTGCATGCCTCATTGCTGTCTTCACTATGCAGTTTCAGTATATTTAAACGGTGGTGTGATTTAAATCACAGATTAACATTTATGATTTTGGCAAATGCTTTTCATCAAGTGGACATACAACTGAGAAACAAATATGTTCTCAACAACATAGTGAGCTTTGGATATAAACACAGAGCAGACTTATGAAATTAGGCAAGATCACCATCTTCGTTTTAACAATCAACCTTGCTATCGGCTCACAGAGCGCAGCTTTCCACTCCTTTTGGATTTTGAATGTTAGAGGGGAAGGGGTCATTGAAATGGGCAAGCAATTCAAGGTATTTATGCAGCTACATAACTATTCATCTTGGTAGATTAATGTTTTGTAAGGAGGACAAAATGCATTCAGAATCCAGTGGAAATTACATGAGACTGGATTTAAATATGAATATATTTTTTGCAATTTTTGCATGCTGTAAGCTAAATGACCAGCTTGACTGTTAATACCTTATACAAGTTTTTGTCCACATTTGGATGACTTCAGTTATATACAGTGAAGATGGTTAGAAGATTCCAAAGCAGACTGAATCACAGCTGTAGGACTTGGCAACAAATTATTTTCTGCTAAAAGTGTGTACTGCAGGTATGACGGC